>CAIGRB010070762.1:0-29245 GCA_903798255.1 Fraxinus quadrangulata | reverse complement strand
AGGGGCTTAGCCGAGCCGAGCCATAAAGTCATTTTTATATTTTAACTTAATCGACAATATATTTATTATTATCACATTTTAAATTTTTTTAAAAAAAATTGAAATCGATCCAAATGGATATTCATATCGTGAAATATCAAATCAAACGAAAAATTGTAAAAAAATAAAGTTCGAAAAAAGGACATTGAAATGATGTTAAGATTGAAAAGAAATATAAACAATCACGACTTTACGTTTCACAATTAATGTAAAATTATTTTGATATTTAAAATTTATCGATCATATATTTATCACGGCCGCCTTCAACATTTCCAACAAATTTTAAATCGCTTAAAACGAATATTTGTAACTTAAAATATTGAATCAAACGTAATAAAAAAATCGATCATATATTTATCATGGCCGCACTTCAACATTTTCAAAAAAATTTAAATCATTTAAAACGAATATTTGTAACTTAAAATAATGAATCAAATGTTTAAAAAAAAAAAAATTTAGCCGAATCGAGCTGTCAAACCATTTGACTTGTAAACAGTAACCAAAACTAATCAAATGTAAAATAAAAAAATAATTAAAAAAAAAACCAGCTTAGCCGAGCTAGCCATAAAGCCATACAGCTCAGACAAAAAAAAAAAAACAAAGGGCTTAGCTGAACCGAGCCAGCCGTACAATTTGGCTCAACTCGACTTATGAAGACGACAAAAAAAAAGGCTTAAAAAAAAGAAAAACGACTTAGCCGAGTCGAGCCATAAAGTCATTAGGCTCGGCTTGGCTTATGCATAGTAATCACCAAGTGACTCTTTTATTTATGTAGGATAAATCGTTGTAAAAGAAAATATCAGATACTACTACACAATCAAAATAAAGGATAATATAATTTACAATGTCATGGAAATGCTTCCATATCTTTAACAAGTTTCAAGATTTCTTATTATAGGAAAGGGGTCAAGAAGCGAGCATTAAATTTCTTAACAGCGAATTTAGGGAACTGATGGTTTTATGTGATTGTATTGTCAATCAATTACATAAGAGTAACGTTTAGGCTTGGTTGTCTTTCTAGGTGTCCAAAAACTGAGGTCATGTCGCAATTGCCTTGGTCATACTTCTTGGCTTGGCCAATTAGACATACTTTTCTCTACAAACTGCTATCTCTTTAGCATGATCTCGAGCTGGTCTATCAGTTGGTTAAAGCGACATATCTAAAACTCGTTTATAAGGAAAATAAAAAGATGTATAGACTTTGAGGATAGTTTTGTCCTTTCATTCTAAATTCATGCATTATAATCATCTCATAATTAAGAATCTTAACTTTGTTGAAAAATCATTAAACTTTACATTAGAGAACAAATTAGCCTAATTATTTTCCATTGCATACGACAAAAAGCTCCATTTTTTATTAGTGGGCTTTCTTGTGTATGATTTGAGATATGTGAGAGACCAAAGATGAAAGTAATCATAAAGGAATCCAGTGCAAGACAAAAGATTTGATCAAAACTTGCAGAAATGAAAGCTTATCTGAATCTCTTTAACTTGTGGAATTCGAACCACCAATCGAACCCCCTTTTTAATGGCCCACTCTGCTATCGATCATTTCACAGAAACTGAGATCAACTCTCTGTGCCTGGCTTATTTTTAGTTGTTTTCACACACACATATCACATGTATGTATTATTTTATTATGCTCCTTGGACTACAGTAATCTTGATACAGATTCATGCATGGAACCCATTGCTTTCTTTTTCTTGTACAGCATTCTGTCAAATAATATGCATAAGGGACTGAACATCAAAGTAGACTTTAGAGATGTAAACGAGGTGTGACCGGTCCATTAGTTGAGAAAAATATGGTCCATAATGCTTGCTTTTTAATTATACATTTCATTGAATTCTTAGTAACTATCAACTTATGTACCATTCATTTATATCACATTAGAGAACTTATATTGAAGTATAAATATATTCTTTTAACTGGTATTCGATAAATTTTACTGTCTAAAGGTAACACTAGCAGTACGTTTACAAATTTTTTATGGCGACGAAATTATTTTAAAAAGAACATAATTTAGAGAAAGAAATTAACACTGGTATTGAAAGTTGATGATCCAAGTAACTAATGGAAGATATCTGCCAGCTCTCAAGAGTCTAGGTTAATGGTGATGGGAACCTAACAAGTTCATGCTGGTAAACTGCCAACTTTTGATCGAATAATTCACACTAATATAGTAATATTATTAATTTTCTAAATCTTCAGAGATATTAAAAAAAAAATTTCCCTCTGAATATTAGGATTCACAAAAAGTTGGGAAAAAAATAATAAAAAAATCGTGGTCGGCAGGATTCGAACCTGCGCGGGCAAAGCCCACATGATTTCTAGTCATGCCCGATAACCACTCCGGCACGACCACCTTTTGTTCAAGTGTCTCTATACAATCGTATAAGACATATATATCTGGGACCCATTGGAGTGATTTTTCTATTTTTAGACACACATGAAGAGATTCTGGTATACGTATAGAAGGCCCACAGCAGCACATTGTAAAGTGTAGAATATATGCACGTGTCCATAGAGCGCACTAAAGTCACATTTCTATCAGAGAAGAAGTGAAGAACTAATGATATTTCTAAAGAATACCAAGTTGTGACTAAAAGTATTAATTTCTTGAAAGTGAATTGACCCCAATTCCACTTGCTTCTTTCTCACCACATCTTCATTTTGTTAAATGATGCTATATTTCGTTGTTGGGTTTCAAGCATAGTTATTAATTGAGATAACTACGATACCGAATTAGTGGATAAACAGTCCAATCCATAAATCATTACTAAACGAAAACATAAATATAAATAATTTATTATTAACGATTTAAAAAAAAAGTTAGAGAAAGTATATAGCTAGGCTCGATTTGTATTTTAGTAATTGAATTTGACGTATCTTAACTAAACCCTTCTCGTAGACTCCACAAGCCTTTGTATGAATTGGGCAGGTTTTCTTTATCTTATACTTTAGACACTTCATTCATATTCAAGTTTTTAATATTACTTTGAGAACAATAATCCAATCAAAGTATAATGTGAAGACTAATTCTATAATAAATTAATAAGTTACAAACATAGAGTTTGTAATAATTGTAGTGACAAGATTTAAAATCAAAGTAATATAATAAGATAGCTCGATTGAGTGAGTGAGTGGGTGGGTGAGAAAGATATATCCGTGCGCATGCAACTTTAGGTGTGTGATTGAAATTCAACGTTCAGCTACTTGCATATCCCCCTAGTTTAACGCTTTATATGGGTGCAAAATCTGACCATACTAATACTGTACATTTGGTTCAAATCTACACAACTCCTTTTTCATCAAGAAAAGTTTCGATATGAAAGTCTTATATGTACCAAATTATGAAACATTAGACATTAAGCCACTCAAATCGTAACACCTCAAAGTCGCACATCCACTTTGTTCTTTTTCTCTTACCACCTTGGATACCAAGATGTCACAATTTGAATGAATTAAGGTATGAGATATCGTGATTTAAAAGAACTGTTGTAATATGTGTATACATAGAACCGCCTATTGAAGTTTTTCTCCTTTTAATCGGGTGCAAAGGTGTAAGCATTTCTTCACATGATCTTAATTCGATATTGTAAAAGAATACATATATAAGGCGGTAATGAAATTACTCGGGATAAGCCTTTGGACTCTCAAACCAATCGAGTAAATTAATATAATGCACATAAGACAATTAAGTGCATATAATATAAAAGTGAATATTGGGCATTGCTTGTTTGAGAATGAGTTTTGAGTTGCTGAAATGTGGCTAGGTTATTTGAAGTGGAGTCTCGCCTTTGTAGTAGATGTCGAACCTGCAGTGCCCCCACTGACTAAGAAGGGGCGAGCGCAACAGCTACATGGTGGGTAAGTTATATAGACTTTTGATCAATCAGAGTTTATTTCTATGCCTTCTTCTAATTTTCCCTTGAATCCAACGAACCTCTGCTAATTATTTATTTGGTTAATCTCCTTTAATTGTTGTTGCTTTCTTATTGTTTAGTAAATAGTTGTATTCCTCTAAAGGAACTTTATTGCTTTGTGGTTGCTATACTTATCTCTACTATTCTATATGCCAAATTAGAGTTCATCCCAACTCCACTTTGTTGGATGGTCCCTTCAAATCAAGAAGCCTATAAAGTAAATATCGCAAAAAATATATTTCATTCGATTTAGTTCTTCGATTGCCATATTAATACGATCTCAAGTCATATCAAAAGGACAGTTGAATATCGAATGATGAAGAACTCTACGAGTTTGTATTACGTCAAATCTAGGAATCTTTGAGCACCATTATTATTGTATATCCTTGAGATGGTCCTAGAGGCTAAAGCAATACTTCTTTTCAAGTTAGATTTATCTTAGTTACTAGGTACAAGTCATGCTTGTAGCATGACTATAAGTGATGATTGAACCAAAGAAAAAAAAAAGAGGAAAAAAAGATTGGTCTTAATGACTTACCTTTTTCCTCGTATAAGTCCAAACAAGTGGTGGAGATGGGGAAGCCCAAAATTGTTGTTTTGACTACAAACTTCTGAGCCACAAAAAAGGGCAATGAAAAATTAAGGGCCAAATTAAGCCGAAATTGTTGTTTTGATATGGATTATTTAAGGATAGATTCAATAAAATGTGATTGAAAATGAACGTAGGGAAAATTAAATTCTAAAACAAGGATTAAAGTTCTTGGGCGAGATTTTTCAACAGAACTTTTCATATACAAAATGTGGCATCAACTTCAAGATCTCGCACAAAATAAAATAACTTACAATTTACATGATTAAGAGACGTAAACTTAAATTGTGACCAATCTAGATACTTCACGATCACCAGGTGCTTTAAAACTCTTTGAGTAGTGGAAATTTCAAGTGGTGGTCAATTGTCACTTGATGATGCGTTAGTGATAATCATATATTTGAAAGTCTATTCTTCTGCATTGTAATTTTAGCTCTAATATTTTATTTTAACTTTCATATTATGTCCGGTTTAACTAGTGAATTAAAATTTAAATCAAAGTCAATAATTAATTTTAACCACATATTTAAACTGATTCACAATTTTCTAACTACAAATTCTATCAATTTTTATCAAAATCTCCACTAAAAATTTGATTTTTATCTAAATAAAAAATAGGCAATATATATTATTTCTTTCTTTCCCTTAGCTTTTAAAGTTATGTACTTTTCACATGTATGGTCATGTTTAAAATTGATTTTTTTTTTTTTCAATATCAAATGTCTGTAGAAAAAACAAATTGAAAAGTCAATTTTGAGCAAAACCAAGTATTCTCTTCTCGTAAACACTCAGGCTTAACTCCGATTTGACAATCATTATTTTAAAATTATTTAGCCCCTGTTTGACCCCCATTTTGGGAAGTAAAATTTTTTTAAAATAGTGATTGATGGGAGAATGTGCGATAGAAAAATAATGAAAAATTTTAGATTTGTGTGTAATATTATTTTATTTGATGAATATGTGGTTAAAATGAAGAGAGGGAAAAATTAATGTAATGGAATGAAAAAGAAAATGGGGCCCAAACGGGGGCTTAATTTTCATATTTATTTTTAATTACACATTTACACAATAAAATATTTTGCACGTAAATCTAAAAAAATTACATACTTTTAATCACACATTCTTCAAAAAATCACTATTGGAAACTTCATTTTCTTAAAATAATGACCATCAAGTAAGGGCTAAAATAGAATAAATACGTTATACCTTCTATTGGATCACTTCCTTTAGGTTAACTTGATCATTGACAAGTAACCTTAACCCAGTATTTAAGGTAATGCCTCAATATAGATCATATTTCTTCATTAGCCTTAATGTCCACATTCAATAATCATAGGTCCACAACGACCTTTCCTTATGGACCTTAACCTTGAAGTCACCTCACAAGTCTCCCGCAACAGTGTCATAGAATCGATCTTTGAAGCTAGAGGTACCTCAAGATCAATCTAAGGGTCAATTTGAGGTATGTCATTGAGCAAAACCTCAATAGTTATTCTTATAGGGGATTTAATCTCTATAGACTTACATCTCATGGTAGCTATTCCGTCCTCTATATTCTTAATTCTTAGGAAACACCAACAATGTCTGCTTCATACTACATTACAAGATGTCCTTTGTATATATACTAAAAATAGAAGCAGCAAGGAGAAAGAGGCAGAAATGGGCAGCGAGGGAGCAAAAATTAACAAGAAAAACCCACCTATTCTAGAAAAAAAAAAATAACAAGCAAAACCTACTTATCCAAGAGCAAAGATAACAAGCAAAAAGTAAAAAATAAGCAAGGGAGGGAGCTTTACAAATTACAAAGTTTATGCTTCTTGTGGAATGTATGATTAAAATTAATATTTGACTTTAAAATCGAATTTATAAATTAATTTATAAGTTGTATCCGAACAGAGGCTTAAGCTTTAGTGTGGTTTGGGCTGGACTTTTACGAAAAATAGAAAAACCAAAGACTTTAGACTTGGGTTCTAGCTGGGAATAGTGGACTGAATTTTATTTTTGAAAAAAGAACCAGTAAAAAGTCATGTCCAGATGAGGCAATTGACCCCATTAGGATTGGCATAGATACGATCTCAAGTCATGTCAAAAGGACAGTTGAATATCGAATGATAAAAAACTCTACGAGTTTGTATTACGTCAAATCTAGGAATCTTTGTGCACCGTTATTATTGCATATCATTGAGATGGTCCTAGAGGCTAAAGCAATACTTCTTTTCAAGTTAGATTTATCTTAGTTACTAGGTACAAGTCATGCTTGTAGCATGGCTATAAGTGATGATTGCACCAAAGAAAAAAAAAGGAGAAAAAGATTGGTCTTAATGACTTACCTTTTTCCTCTTATAAGCCAAACAAGTGGTGGAGATGGGGAAGCCGAAATTGTTGTTTTGACTACAAACTTCTGAGCCACAAAACAGGGCAATGAAAAATTAAGGGCCAAATTAAGTCGAAATTGTTTGTTTTGATATGGATTATTTATGGATAGATTCTGTGAAAATTATTTGAGAATAGATTACGGATACAAGTGAAAAATTATTTTATTGATAAAATGTGATTGAAAATGAACTTAGGGAAAATTAATTTCTAAAATAAGGATTAAAGTTCTTGGACGAGATTTTTCTGCAGAACTTTCATATACAAAATGTGGCATCAACTTCAAGATCTCGCACAAAATAAAATAACTTACAATTTACATGATTAAGAGAGGTAAACTTAAATTGCGACCAATCTAGATACTTCACGATCACCAGATGCTTTAAAATAGTGGAAATTTCAAGTGGTGGTCAATTGTCACTTCATGATGCGTTATTGATAATCATAGATTTGAAAGTCTATTCTTCTGCATTGTAATTTTAGCTCTAATATTTTATTTTAAGTTTCATATTATGCCCGGTTTAACTAGAGAATTAAAATTTTGATTAAAGTCAATAATTAATTTTAATTAATTGGGGTTTGTCGTAAAGTGATTCACAATTTTCTAACCACACATTCTATCAATTTTTATCAAAATCTCCACTAAAATTTTGATTTTTATCTAAACAAAAAATAGGCAATATATATTATATCTTTCTTTTCCCTTAGCTTTTAAAGTTATGTACTTTTCACGTTTAAAACTGATTTTTTTTTATTTATTTTTTAATATCAAACGTCTGTAGAAAAAACAAATTGAAAAGTCAATTTTGAGCAAAACCAAGTATCATCTTCCCATAAACACTCATCACAATCCAGAACAGGCTTAGCTCCGATTTGACCATCATTATTTTAAAATTATTTATTTATCATATTTATTTTTAATTACACATTTAAACAATAAAATATTTTACACGTAAATTTTAAAAAAATTCATACTTTTTAACCATGTATTCTTTGAAAAAATCAAATATCATTTTCTTAAAATAATGGCCATCAAGCAAGGCTAAAATAGAATAAATACGTTCTACCTTCTGTTGATTTCTATTGGATCACTTCCTTTAGGTTAACTTGATCATTGACAAGTAACCAGTGGCGGACCCAGCACCCGGCCAGGGGGGGCGGCTGCCCTTGCTGGGATCCGCCGGAAGATTTTTTAGGAAGAAGACGGCGAATGGGCGACTGAGCTGGTTCATCTTCCGCCGGGTCTTCTTCAGTTCTTCTGGTTATCTTCTTGCTATTTCTTTCTTCTTCTTTTTTTATGTTTTGTAATGAGACTGGGCTGTTGCTGCCTAGCCCAGCTCCTTTTTTTAATTGTTGTGACCGGTTAGGCCATTTCTTTTGTAGCCCAATATTTAATTATATATAGGCCGAGCCCATTCCACTCTTTTCTTTTCTTTTTCTTTTTTGGAATTGGGTTGGATCATCTCTTCGGCCCAATAGTCCAATACTTATTATATGGACCCAAGATATAAACAAACTTCATTTTTCAATTTTGAACCAAAACCAACACAGCAATATAAAGAAAGAAATATTCTAATACATATGTATTCTTCCTAAAATATATTGAATTAAATAATTTTCACTAAACGAGAGTATCAAAAATTTAAAAATTGTAAAGATTTTTGAACTCTTTGAACAGTTTTCAATTTTCATGTTTTTATTCATCTAATTTTATTGCCAAATATTAGAATATTTTCATATTTCTTGATCTTACGCCGTAAATAATAATTACACATTTTAAATTTTCTTTTGATGAATTTGACGCGATGATCAATTATTTTTATTAGCATTTATACATGTAAATATTATTATCGTCGTCATAGTCATTGTAGCTTTTCTTCAATAATTATTCTCACAGTCGTCATTATATTGTTATAAACAAATTGCCATCAACCGACCAAGTTTTTTCTTTAATCCAACTCCTAAAAAAAAGACCTAAATCAAGATCAGTTTGTTCACTTATTAAGATTATCTCTACTTATGTTTTTATATAATCGATTATTTGTAGATGGATTTGGAATTGGATTTAAGGTTTGGAATTGGGAGAATTTGAATTGTGGATTTGGAATTTGATTTATGAATGTTGACATTTTTCAATTCTACATCACCAACAAAATATAATGACATTACATTTAAATATGTAAAACTACTTCGCTCTTACGATTGTTGATTATCGACGTTGACTGGTCAACATCCGTCCGAGCTGAGTTTCGATACTGGGTCCGCTACTGCAAGTAACCTTAACCTAGTATTTAAGGTAATGCCTCAATATAGATCATATTTCTTCATTAGCCTTAATGTCCACATTCAATAATCATAGGTCCACCACGACCTTTCCTAATGGACCTTAACCTTGAAGTCACCTCACAAGTCTCCCACAACAATGTCATAGAATCGATCTTTGAAGCTAGAGGTACCTCAAGATCAATCTAAAGGTCAGTTTGAGGTATGTCATTGAGCAAAACCTCAATAGATATCCTTATAGGGGATTTAATCTCTATAAGCTTACATCTCATGGTAGCTATTCCGTCCTCTATAGACATAGCCACCATCAAAGTCATAAGGGCAACTTCCTCGGCCTCTCGACTTAATCATGGGCACTCCACGAGACCAGACCTTCATAACATCATAATCCTACTCGGACTTTACCGCCAATGTTCTCCTACTTTTTAACCATAAAATATTATTCATATAACAACTTAAACATACAATTGTACTAGGACTGCTGTGTCCATGGACCCTTAGGTCTATAACATCATGCACGATCCACAGGTCCCTTAGTCCTCCTAGGATTAAGCCACGAATTATTGTAAATATACATGACTTGTTCATTGTTTGTGTGTACTTTACATTTGCTCTGCACACACATTATCTCCATCTGTTTACTAACTCAAGTATTGGAGGGATTATGAGGTCAATACCCCCACGTCTTTGTTTTAGGTTATATAAAGCTTCGTTCGTGATATTAGCTTAGTTAGAGCTCAGATACACTTGGGCGGGATGAAGCCAGGGTTTTAGTTCAATAGATGTGAGGTTTAAGAAAGAACAAAATAATTTCAAATAAGACAATAACGATAATTTTCTCTAACACGTGCTTGTTTTTGCTTTGACATTTTATTGAATAGAAATTGGAGATATTCATTTAGAATAAATTTCAATATCTTCCTACATATCAAACAAAACTTGACTTAAAGAAAATAATCAAGAAACAAAGCCTAATAAAGTCAGAAAGTAATGAAAAACGATAGTTAAACATTTTTTTGCTCTTCCGACATATATGTTAGGATTGATATCACTTGTTGTGACACTAATCAACGGATTGAGATGTTGAAGTTATATGGCACAATATGAAATGTTTGATAAAAAACAAAAGAATGAAGAAGGCAAGAATATGACAGAGGAATTAAGAGTTTTATTGACAAAAAATAATGGAAAAAAATTACAATGATCCTAAAAGTTAGTAATCATATATCTCACACATTAAAATTGTATAGAAGAACCTAATATTTATAGGGAAACAGGTAGGGGACGTCCAAAACTCTAATATATGAGCTGTAGTTGAAATATTGCCAAAAACGCAAAAACGGACTTGTGCCGGTAACACTGTCGCTCGAGCGACTGCGGACGAGAGGCGAGCGACAGCACAGTCGCTCGAGGGACGGGGTAGTGAGAGTCAGGCGACAGAGCTTCGGGTGAAAATTTGGAAGTGTTGCTAGAGCGGCCAGCTAGCGGTATGATGGCGAAAAAGTAGCGACTTTTATTCCTGGTCCATAATTTAACATATTCAAGTCTAATACAAATTTCAACTCTCAATGAGTTTCAAAAGTAGAACTTCAACTTGACATATGACTCCAATAGCATTCCAAACTTGAATTCTTCATGACGTACACTTCAATTAAAATTTTTCAAACACTTCAACAAAAGAATTCGGGTCACACCCAAATTCCAATAATCTTTATATTGACACGAATTCCACTAAGGAATGAATTGGCTTCTTCAACAATAAACAAAAAAATTAATTTCTCCAGAAATAAACAAAAAAATAAATAAATAAAAATTCAACTCTTCCAATGAATCCAAGTACTACTCTGTAGAATTACCTTAGATTCCAAGAAATCATAATGATTTTAAATTAACCAAAATGAGATGTAACACACCCCAAAACAGAATTATTACCAAATACTTTTTCAAAAAGCCCATTGTTAAATTGTACATCTTATACTTCACTTAAAGCATGTACAACAGAATCAACATCCACGTACCTTGTTCCACTTGGTCTGTCTTTAGCAACTGAATACAATGGCACCACAGGTGATGATGGCAAAACGGTATTATCCACATCTTCAAAATTTCACTTACTTGCACTCTTCAAATCTGACCATTTATGAGCTCTTAAAGGTATTGTACCAAACTGAATGTCCATCACGGTACTGAACATGTGCTGATTGACTCTTCCCAATTCTGTATGTCCCTGCAAGATGTATAATTGAAACTTTTTTTCGTCCCTCCAATACAATTTGGACACCCTTACAAACCTTCAACGCTCCACCTCCACCTCCACCAAAGAACTCATAACCTTTTGAATCAATAATAGACAAAGAGATGAGATTCTTCTTCAAATTCGAAACATGTCGTACCTGGCCAAGTGTTCTATTTTTTCAATCCAAAAGTTTCAATCTGACCGTACCAATTCCAGCAACCCAACAGGTGCGTTGTTTCCCATAACTACTAAACCTTTGAAAATAGTTTCATATGTAGCAAACAAGTCCTTATTTGGACACATATGAAACACACATNCATCTGTTTTAGTCTTTTTGTCAAAAATAACCTAGAGCTCTCCATCACTTACAACGTTCTCCACGAGGTATGCGTTGCCTGAAGTATTTGAATCTCTACTTGCAGTCATCCTTTCTTTATTTTGCAATTTGTAGTAATAATTCTTCAAGTGCCTCTTCTTCTTGCAATAGTTACAGATTTGATTACTAAACTTCGACTTCGATCTGCCACTTCCAAAACCACCATGAGCAACAAAGCTACCTCCATCTCTAGCCTCAGAACAAGATGATTCATCTTCTCTTTTGAATACAAAGTATCATACACCTCCTCAATGGTGAGAGTATCATGACTATACAAAATCGTGTCTCTAAAAGAAGAAAATGAATCGGGCAACGAACATAATAGGATCTATGCCAAATCTTCTTCATCATACTCTACTTCCAAAGTTTCCAAATCAACGACGATCTCTTTAAATACAGTCAGATGATCTTCTAATGATCCTCATTCTGCTAGTTGATGAGAGTATAAACGCTGCTTGAAGTTCAACTTGCTTGTCAGATTTTTAGTAATACACAATTGTTCTAACCTCAACCATAAAGCAGCCGCAAAATTCTTCTTCAATACGTCCTGAAAAATAGTTTTTGATAGATGAAGATGAATGTGAGAAATTGCATTCCTATCCTTCAGAATGTTTTCCTCTGCGGTCAAAGTTGATGACATCTTGTCAATTCTCAGCAATACATCATCCAAATCCAGCTGTGTGAGTACTGCACGTATCTTAACGTATCATAGCGAAAATCTAGTGCTCCAATCCAAAAGTGGAATGTTATACTTCATGGAAGCCATCACGAACAAAAATTTCGAACAAATAAAAAAAACTTGCGAAACTGCTGAACCTAAGCTCTGATACCACTTGTTAGGATTGATACCACTTGTTGTGACACCAATCAACAGATTGGGGTGTTGAAGTTATATGACACAATATGAAATATTTGATCAAGAACAAAAGAATGAAGAAGACAAGAATATGACAGAGGAATTAAGAGTTTTATAGACCAACAATAATAGAGAAAGAAAATTATAATGATCCTACAAGTTAGTAATCATATATCTCACACATTAAAATTATATAGAAGTGCCTAGTATTTATAGGGAAACATATAGGGGATGTCCAAAACCCTAATATGTGAGTTGTAGTTGAAGTAGAATGTCAAAAACGCGATAACGGGCTTGGGCCGATAACGTTGTTACTCGAGCGACTGCGGGCGACAGCCTCGTCGCTTGAGCGACGGGGTAGTGAGAGTCTCGCGACAGAGCCTGAGGTGAAAATTTGAAAGTGTTGCTCGAGCTGTGGGCTAGCAAAAAAGCGACGATTTTTCTTCTCGATCCATAATTTAACTTATTCAAGTCGAATACAAATTTCAACTTCCAATGAGCTTCCAAAATAGAATTTCAACTTAACATAGGACTCCAATTGTATTCTAAACTTGAATTCTTCATGACGTACACTTCAATTAGAATTTTTTAAACATTTCAACAAAAGAATTCGGATCACACCTAAATTCCAACAATAGATCATAAAAATACGTATTTGTTGCAAAATTACAAAAGTAATCCCATATTCCCATTAACATAGCTGCAATACGGATGACAAGGATAAAAACAATTGGAATTATATTCTTAATTCCTAGGAAACACCAACAATGTCTGCTTCATACTACGTTACAAGATGTCCTTTGTACTCGAACTCTAATAATTTATGATCGTTGGACATTCTGAAACATTAAATTCAACTTATCATTTCATAATATAATTGACATATTTATTGGAATTTTTAGATAGTAACGTGCTGAAATTTATAAGATATAGAGTTCATATTTCTGCTTGCTTGTGTCTTGTCTATACTTGTCAACTCGCCAACAAAACTAATTTCATGTCAAAAATAATAAAAGAATGCCAGACATTTACTTTTTATCCCTCTAGTGTTATTTATGCTACCTTCTCGCTAAGCAAATGCTTGTAACTTATTTAATAATATTATGTTTTATCTTTTAATTCTCATTTTAGTGCCACTTCTTTCAACATATTTAGGGAATATGTTCTTTGCTCGTTGGGATAGATCTTTGGTACCATATCGAAGTACTCATGGAAAACTTCATAATGCACCTTTCAAATTGAAAACTAATCAAATGACGGGTTCAAAATAATGAATCGAAATTGACTGCTAGTAATAAATTTAATTTTCATTTTCATTTTAGAAATTAATTTAACTTATAATTTTATTTTAACGTCAATTTAACTTGTCAAAGTAAATATAAAAAGAAGATGAAATTGGAAAATAAAAAATAAAAAATTTACACAATATCATATATCTTAAACCCACTACTCAAACTTAGAAACAGGCCCAATCGAGATTGCATTGAGCTAAAAAGTTCATAGTAGCAGACCCCTAACCAGAAGAAAGCCTAGAAGCTTCTACTTCCCTCTTGAACTCGCTGTCTGTACTGTATATAAACTCAGTTCAGTCATACCTAATTTGCTCTCTTTATTTTGCTTGTAGAAAACCGATTTACATTTTTCTAGCTTTTCAATGGCAAAGCTCTGAGTAGATTTTGATAACAGATGAGTGGTTGAAAAATTGTAAATTTTATTAAATAATTGTTGAGTTTGATTTAAATTTTAATTTAACTTTTTAATTGAATCAAATAAGCTAATAAATTGATTGATTTTGTAAATTGAACTTGAAATGATTTGAAAGGTGGCCCAGATAATATACCTAGTCCAGCTGAAAAATAATGGTCTCTATGACGCAAGTCACTTGACTTAAAAAATGATCAAATATTTTTCGTTCTTCAATAATCACGACTAATCAAGTAATTCTCAAATGTAGAAATTACATTGGAGCAGATTTTAAAAGATTGTATTTCAAAAATCAGATTTAAGACGTATTTGTTCATAAATGAGGTGATAAATCAATTTTTAAAATTTAAAATAATAATAATATCATAAAATTAAATTAATCTCGCCAACCGATTTCATCAGGGACGGAGACAGCACCAAACGAGTTGTTGCGGCCACCCATGCTGGCTTCGCCAAAACCTTAACTTCCATCCATGGCGGTTGGCACCGACAGAAGAAAGTGAATAGGTAGGAAACGGAGTCCAAGGGAGAAGCGTGAAGAAGATGGGATTAATTATTTATTTGGGTTTTTTTTTTGTAGTGGGCTTTGTTTTGGGCCACTATTTTTTTCTTATTTAATCATCATTTAGTCAATTGGCCCATTTTTCCAAATACCTATTCCAATTCATCAACCACACATTCTTTATTATAATAATATTACACGTAAATCAAAAAAATATCCTTCTTTTTTAACCACACCTTTTCCATCAATTTACTATTTCAAAATAAATTTTACATAAAGAATGGGGCCCAAACACCCCTTAAGGTGAACTCAACTTCAATGCTTCAATTCAACTACCTACGGAACTTCTTAGAAAAGATCTGATTGATGGCAAGTACCTAAGGCACTTATGACTGAAAGGCGGGATGGAATTGCACAAGTACTGAGAAGTACTAGCACATGATTGAATGAATTGGAAAGTCAATTAGAAGAATTTATAAAGTTTGAGGACCAGAGTAAAAAGCTTGGAAAAGCTCAAGAGCCCAATAGTGAAGAAGGATCGACAAGTAATCAACGAATTTCGCATGTGTATTTTCACAAAATAGCTTGACGCATAGGCACCAGCTCGTTCAAGAAAAAAATAGAAAAATAATATCCGAAGGTAGAACACACTAGCCCCTTGGTGCGTGGGCGCCAAGGCCTAATTTTCCATGTTCGGTTAGGAAACATAATTTTCTTCCATCCAGGGTATTTTAGACCTATTTTTAGGGGTTTTTTTGAGTCCTGTATATATATGGGGACACCTCAAATTTTATAGTATAAGGTGAAATTATTTCCATTTTCGGGTAATTTGAAGGTGAAGAAGAAAGTGCAATTCATTGAAGAGATTCAAGATTAAGGGTTGTACTAATATTTCTCATTATTTATTTCACATTATGAATTCTATTAGAAACTTTTATTTTTAGATTTTAATAATATACAGTAAAACCTTATGAATTATGTTAATTCAAGATTGGTCGTTTTTGGTTTAAATCTTGATGTTAGTTGGTTGTTTATTATTCATTAAAAATTGCACATTTTTTATAAATCTTGATTGGTCGCTTTTAAGTAATGTTATAAAAATTGCACATAAAAAAGTGGTCAACTTTTCTACTGATGTTTAATGTGCGCCTACGCGCAATACTGTTTGTTTATTTATTTTTTGTTTCATTTTTTATAGTTTGATATTTGATCCTCAAGTCTTGTGTCTATTTATTATTATTATTATTATTATTATTAGTTTGAAATTTGGATTTTATAGATTAAGACTCCTAACTCACTAGATGAAAAAAAAATAATGGTATTGCATATTATTTTTATTTATTTAGTAGTTTTAAAATAATAGAGTAATATAAAAAATAAGAAAAAAAATTATGTCTAGACTCGTAAAATTAGAAGCATTGACTTTACCACCTAATCACGATTTATGATTTTTTGGGACACTACTTCAAGTGTCTCATAAAGAAAATAAATGTTAACTTCAAACATTAGAAGATAAAAATAAACCAACGAGGAACGTAGAACCATATGAAAGTCAAAAATTTATAACTCAATTGCTTCGCCAAAATGCTTGAGCTTGAAAACAACTCGAGGAAGATTACTTGAAATTGAAAAACAACTTCAATAGTTTGGATCAAGTAAGAAAGAATCGAACCAAAACCTTGAAACAAAAAACATAAGACCTTCTTAATGATGGCAAACCCATTAAACCCAATACATGTGAGTCCCATCCCGAACTGGACGGAGATTCCTTGCCTAATCGAGAACATGGAGGCTGAGCGAGTACGGGGAATATGGTTTCCGCTTCGTTGCCCGTCCCATTTAAAATCTATTTCAAAATATGAGTTTTTAATCACATAAAAAGAAAAGAAGCACCATCCTTTTATAAAATATGGTTTGTTTTATATTTTTACAAAAAAATTAATGATTTTCAACGACTAAAGACATTAAAAAAATAAAAGTTAAAAATATAAATGTGGAAATAAACAGGGGAAGAGACCTACCTCGTCCCGCTTTAATCGGATATAGAGGCGGTAAGAAGACAAAAATATTCGACAGGACATAGGATAGGAATGGCTGCCCCCACCTTGACATGCTCTATTGCATCCCTAAACCTTCTCTCTTTTTCTATACCTGGTAAAAGTAGGGATCGAAAAACACTATTAAGCAAAGATTGGGGACCCTAAGTGTTGTTTTCTCTGTCTAATATTGAAGAGATTGGCATGAAAAAAAAAATGTTTCGAAGTATGACTTTTCTCGAAACCTGTTTTCTAGATCCCTACACCTGAAGGTACAAGGGAGGGTTTAATTGCCTTGGCCTGGATGGCTCGGACCCAATTAAGCGCAACTCGACATATTGGTCGTGTCATGAACTAGCTTGCCTAGAAAAGCAAACTATTTTGATCTTCGTTTTGGGATAGCCTCCCCTATTCTGCCCTATTTTCACCCTCGTGCCATTCTACTTGTTTTGAATAATAAATCTTCATTTACAAAATTTATAATAATAATTTACAAAATCTATATCATGTAACACATTAAAAAGTGATGAGAAGCTAAAGATATTTTATGTTCGATGTATGATAACAAGGAGTATGACTAGGACGAATAAAATATAACTTTTTGAACTTTTATTATGACTCCCAGTTCATGTTTGATCCACATTCTAAAAAAAAAAAATTATTATTTCAAAACTCATTTTCAACTACATATTTTTCAATAAAATAATATTAAACGCAAATCCAACAAATTTTCTTGTTTTTCAACCATATATTTTCCATCATATTACATTATAAAATGCATTGTTTTCTCAATAATGTGCATCAAATACCCCCCTCATTTTGTGATGGATTAAGCTTTTCATTGCTCTTACAATTGGAAGTTAAATCACGCCCTACTCCTAAATCTGTAATATATTTTATTTTCGGCATTAATAAAGTTTCACCTTGGAAGCTAATAGAAAAACTCTTCATTTCTTTTATTTTCCTTCCTTGCTAATTAAACTTGTATTGTTAAACATATACAATCATATCTTCCAATATACAAAGACCAGCGAGCCAGCCAGTGATGATAAATGTTGATGAGGGCCTCTCTCATCGACAAGATCATGGCCTCACTCACGCCTTTCTAAAACTTGATGGTATGAAAGTAAATTTTTGATCCGAAACATATTATGGAGATTTTGACTTCAAATGTAGATTACATTAAAATTTTATAACTTGATTACTCCAAATATGAAACTTATCTATTCTAGCAATTGTTGTAGACGGTCATTTAACGCGCGCGCACACACACCATTGCATGTATTTGAAAGCCTAGCTAACTTATTTCCTGAATTGTTGTATAACTGCACAACACGAACATTCTTTTGGAGGACCAGCAACCCAGCAAGGAAAGGCCAATTACTGCATACACCCCATACTCCTCCACTTGAATTAAGCAATTATAGAAACCAACTACCTCAAGATATATAAAATAATGTTGTCACATTCATTAATATTAAATATTAATTTAAGGAGCGTGTGGGTTGTTATTTTTATAACGTTTGTCTTAATGAATACCAGCCTGTATGGGACCTCTTACTCTATTCCATCATTAGCATGTCAATTTTTATGAGCTTAAATGATTATTCATTCAAGATGTTGATTGTCTATATTTACCCCTTTTATTCTTTTGACAGATTCATTTCTCTCAATTTTATACATAAATAAATTTCTCTCGATTTTAAAAATTAAATTATGGACTTGCTGCTAATTTCTCGCTTCGAAGAATATTTTGAACTAAGTAAAAACTTTGGTTCTCCAACCCCAGATTTTTTTAGTGGATTTGGTTGAAATTTTCAATTCCAATACGAAGTTTCTATAGCTATATTTTATTATTTTAAGATCTGGCCTTGAGAACATGAACTTTGTTAAGCACAAAGGTCGCATGGAAACAACAAAAGTCAATACTAAAATGTTCCTTATGCTTTTCAGGGTACCAACTAAAAATTTCACAAATATTATACTTGCTCCAGCTATATCAGAGCATCGCCTCTGCTTCAACTATATCACAGCTGCCTATTTTGAAAGTCTCACCTTTGCTTTTCACAACTATATATCTTCAGAGCCTCGCCTCTGGTTTAGCTATATCACAACTGCCTATCTTTAGGGTCTTGCCTCTGCTTCAACTATATTATAACTGCATATCTTTAGGGTCTTGCCTCTGCTTCAACTATTGAAGTGCAAATGATTGTCGAACGTTTTCTTGATCGGTGATTTTTGCACCTTAACGGTTGTGTCCCGTGTGTATATGAAGTCTACATGGAAGGAAGATTGCAAAAATTTTGTTAGCCACTCTATCCGTAGATTTTGAGATCAACAAATGAGTATACTTAATATCTAGTCTGAATTCTTTATTCTATGATCAAATACCTTCAGCATTCACATTTTTTTATAAATGGATAATGACAAAGGTTTCATTACTCGAACTCCCTCACATATAATGGAGATTTGTACCATACATAATCGAATATAGGATGAGACAAAGGGAAGGATATAATTCAGTCAATGCTAGATGTTATGATCAAGTGAGACGTACATCTTATAACAAGAGCGGAGCCAAGATTCAATGGTACGGAGGCTACTGGGTTGGACAGTGGAAAAAAAAATAGCCTATAACAATTTATTTATTTATTATTATTATTATTTTTTCAAGGCTTGGACAAGGATGGGCTACAGCCCACCCATGTCTTACAGTAAGATTGACTGATTAAGTGTTAGATACTTTTTTTTTTTTATACCCAGGTATCTCAACTTACGTCGAACTATGTCCTGGACCACCCATCACCGGCCCCTCACCAATGGGCGGAGGTAAATCGCGGTATATGCCGAAGTTGACCAGGGTTCTTGCACTTTTTATACTCTTGACCCCAAGGGACCTTCCTCCATGAATATTATATCACCAAACTACTCCACCCACAAATGAATATTGCATTACTCAACTGCTCCATCCAGGATTCGAACTCCCCACCCTAGGGTTGTAAGCCCAACAATGCCCGTCCTTTGTCAACTTGAATGTGCCCGGAGGACAAGTGTCACATACTTGATTTGGCATAAAATGTAAGCTTTGAAATTTATAAAGATAAAGCTTTTGTCCTTCAATGCAATNCAGATGTCACGTTTTATTTGTAATTGTACGGTTGCAGCTATAAAATGGGTGTCCGATATAATGATAGTTCCATGCGCATTTGAGTACTTTCTTTCTTTCCTTTTTTTTTTTTTTTTTGGTCAAGGGGCCTGCAATTAAGTACCAAAATACTTTATTTTTGTAATAAAATAACAATCGTGCTACATGTACAAATTTTTTATATTATTTTTGATATTATGTCACATGACGATACATGATTGAACAGTTTAAAAAAAATACACACATTTTTCTATCCAATACTTTTTAAACTTTCACAAATGTCAAAACAAAATGTAATCCGTAAAATATACAAGTAGCATAATTTATAAAATAAATATTGGTTTGCAGTCTCCCAAACCTTGAGAATGCGTGTTGGCCCTGTGAGACAGGCACCCTCTTTGAGAAAAATGGAAGCATTTAAGTCAATAAAAACAGATGTGGACTTCTAGGAATAATCAATCAAAAACCACATCGTTACCCTATTTTTAATTAAAACTCCCAACTGTTTCAAGAGCCTCTCGATTATCAACCCGCGAACTGGTTTAAATCGCCGTAAATCAAATTCTTGACCTTGGAGAGTATGTTGGTCAAATGATGATCACTGCTTAGTTCCAGTTATATATTGTATCGAAGTGGACTCGACAAAACTATATAATAGTTCTTTTTAAAGTGCACATCGAGGAGTTGCTCCAACTTATAAATTTACACGAATCATCCAATCTATTCAATCTTACCATGTTCGATGTTAAATATCTAGCTATTCAAAATTTGTGATGTGTCAAATCCAATATAGTTCATCGTACCGAAAATCTTTAATACCAACTGGAAAATCTTTTCCACAAGTTGCTAAGCAACCAATTATAACATAATGATGACATTGTAGATGTTCTTTATATCACAAATCTAGGGCAAGTTGGATTCCTATTTTTATGTAGAATACGTTTTAAAATAGTAAATTAATGAAGAATGTGTCGTTTAAAATGAAGAAAAAGTTTTGAGATTTTGTATAATATTATTTTATTGAAAATTATGTGATTGAAATAAAAAGAAAGAAATATATTTAAAAAAAAAAGAAAATGGTTAAATGCTAAAACCGTAGCTTTAGTCAACTCTACAAAATTGTAGTCCCTTTTAGTTCGCCGTTACCTTTTTTTGTTTGCCTTTTAAGGTACTGAACCTGATGAAAAGATTGACAGTCTAGAGAGAGTAGATATCCTGGGCTGCCTCTTGTTTCTGAAATAGATGGTGAAAAGTCAATATTGTCCCTCAGAAGTTAAGCTTGTTTGTTGTTCCTTGGCACTTTTATTATGGTCTTTTTGGGATGGAAAAAAAAAAAAGAAAGAGCTCACAAGAGCAAAGAATGAAACGAAAAATATTACCAAAAAAAGATATGAGTGGATGAAAACAGTAACTACAGCAATTAATACAAGAACAGTAATGTTAACAGAAGGTACAAGAAGCTGCAAAGCAAGAGCATTAACACCTGCATCTAGTCCTTAGTTTTCTTCCTCCTTTATTTTTTTGGCCACTCAACTTTGCTGGACTGTCCATAACCTCATTTAAAACAAGCACTGAAAAAGCTACAGGCCTTGCTACAATTAATTCTAATTCAGTAGAAAGAAAAGAAGACAGAAATGAAGACTGAAAGCAGAAAGAACTACATAGTTGAATTCTAAAACTAGCCATTAGAATTGATAGTAACAAAGCCCTCATAACATTTTGTCACTTAGTTGTGAAGAGGGTTGGGCCCTGTGTGCACTAATCTCTTTTCTTCTTCATACAACTTGTCTGAAGAACTCCCATTGTTTTCAGGACTCAAACTTTGGGATGGACTTGAAGCTTCTGCATGATACGGCTCAGCGTCGAATAACCGGGCTTTTCTTGCCGGAAACAATCTATAACTACCTGCTGCAGTTTTACTTATCTTCTCAGAAGAAGATAAACAAATTTCTGAAAAGATTAAGAGCAACAAAAAAGAAGATACTGCAATTCTTGCTGTAGAATCCCATCTTTTTCTTCTTCTTCTTCTAGTTGGTTCCCCTTCCATGATAACTTTCATATGAGTTCACCAACTTAAAACACACAAAAATGTGAAAATTCCTCAAAGCAGGCTAGAGATCTTTTAGTACTTTTTTGGGAAAATCTAAACCCTACTGCAAGAGAGAGAGAGAGAGAGAGAGAGAGAGAGAGAAGAGAGAGAGTTGTAAGGTTTCCTTATCATATGGGTCTACTCACATGATCTTGGGCCTTGATTCGTGGAACCTTCTTATACATATCTTATTTCTCCTGTGAATCTTGGAACTCTGGACCTTTTTACTTGTAGGTAAACAAGAACGAATTTGATATGCATGTTAGTTTTTGGCATCTGTTTACTATATATAATAATATATACTTACATTATTATATATGTATAGTTTTGAGGTTGGAGAAAGAAGGGTATGGGAGAGTGAACTGTCCAGTATTAATAGCCGTTGTCTGCGGACTCTATATATTTGACCTTTAAATCTGAAAAAATCACTCAAATTTTGACAATCAACACTTGGCATATATTCATTGGAAGATGGAAAAGTTTAAAAAAATAAGGCCAATCACAGTTCGCTACATCAACTCTGTCAACTTTCCTGTCAAAAATCCCTATTTGAGTAGTTTAATTTGGAGGGCTTTAGTGAATTTTGACGGTGTAGTACCACTTTCTGTGTGGCTGGTTTGCTATAGGCTATTTGGCTACATAAGACTACAGCACTGCTGGTTATCGAACTCATAAAATTGTTTCGTTACTTTTATTAAATTCATGATTCATCTTTTAGTTTTATTACAATACAAACATTTCGTTTACTTCTCTTTCAAATGTAAGGGATTTGCTGATCTGTAGAATGCGAAGGAAGATACATTAAAAAATTTGTTAATGAAACGGTATTGCTATTCGTATCGGCAAAAAGATAAAATATTTTTCTTAAAAATAGAGTAAGACTATACATCAGCATGAGTGATTGGCATTAGTTAGGTGAGAGGGATCCTAATTCATTGTTCAATAGAGTTGATATGCATTTTGATTAATTTAATAAATTAAGGATTCCACCCCACAACGAAAAAAAAAATTTAAAAGAAGTATTTTTTGCAATTATACTTTTGTATTAGAATCATAATTTTTGTCACACCGGTCAACAATCTTGTTACTTTTAAAGATAGAGGCAGATAGTGTGCTTAAATTGAAAGGATGGTAAAAACTTTGTGATTAATTTGAAACTAAAAGAAGGTAAGTGGCCACAGTGAAATAATACTATAAATTGGGGGATTGGAACTGTTATTAAGCAATACAAGGGTATCGTGTGATGGAAAATCTTGGATGGTTTAACATGGTATTATATCAATAAATGAGCTTTTTCTTTAATAATCAAACCAGCGCAGTGGAGTATTTATTAAAACAAAGTGCCACATTTATTCAAACATAGTTCTACTCTAGTCTTCACCCTTTCATAAAAATTGTGTACTATCAAGATATCGACGAATATAAATAAATTTTGTAGCGATTCATCAACTTGTGCAATAATACTCCTCTACGAAATACCATCGGACTTTTCAAATGATTGTCAACAAGGGAAATTTCTGCCAGTGATGTTATTAGGCACCAACACAATACTCTATTGATAATATTGTCGGTAATTTTTGACTTTTTTTTTTTTTTGTGTCACTAACCATGTAACCATGACCAATTCAAGTTACTTCAAAATTTCTGGAAATTTGAACATCAATGGTGAAAATTACATGCTTGATGACATGTTTAATTTTTGTCATTCGAAGCAATCACTCTGCAAATAACGACATGCAAATACATACAATTAAAACAGTAAAACAATAAATTATTATGAAGCACTAAGTTATTTGATTAATTGGGAATCATAAATGAGACAAGAACATAAACAATTTGATAATTTAATACGGTCAAAGATAATAGATATGCTTTGAAATAAATAAATCAACTTTTAGTAAGAACTACATAAACCAGCTACTAGAATAATGATAAGAGTGTTGTATTAATTTATTTCTTCATATTTGAACATTATATACTCCTAATTTACTTACTTGACTATTTATTTGATTAGGTGAAGTTTCTTTACCGACATAAAATTGTAACGTACGTAAGGGAAAAAAACATAAATGCATGCTTGCTTTCAGACACAGTCCATAAAACTAGTGAACGAGTCAAATAATTCTTTTTCGTTTCAAATTAAGGTAGTTGTCATTTATTAGACTCAAATCTCAAAGTTATAAAGCATGGTTGTCCAGTTTATTTGAAATTGTTTTTTTAATCGAGATAAGTTATGTTCTTCATGAATCCACCTTAAATGTATTAGTCTAGAATGAATGTGTGTATTTATGCAAATTGAATGCACTAGATCTGAAGTTCATGTTATAAAATGCTCCAACTATTATTATAAAAACTAAATAGTATGAGTCTTAGGATTACTTTTCAAGCAATTTTAAGAAAAAATAATTATATGAACTATTAAGAGTATTCATGAGATTATTGACGAGTGTGTTTTTACTCGGGAATTTTATACAATTTTAACTTAGTTGTTGGCTTAATATTATGAGTATATATCGCTTTTGATGTGTTTGTAGTGTTGTCTTAAATGTATGGAGGTGAAGTAAAAATGGTGGTAAAGTGAATAAACAGTAAAGAGTCAAGGAAAAGAATCAGCAAAATGGAACCTAAGCGCCATGTACGGAGCGCCCAAAAGCCATGAATGAATTGTTTTTATAGCATCTAGGCACTGTGATAAATCAACAGAAGCTGGTTTTGAACAGAAAGGCAACGCTTAGGTGCTACACTCATAGCGCCTAGGCGCTACACATAATTGCATCTTGGTGCGCTTAGGTGTTGCGCTGTCTGTTTCAAGGTTACAATGTTTTAGCCAGCGAAAAGCTCAGAAAGAATCCAAATTTTGAAAAATCGTGTAGTTGAGTATAAATAGAATAAATGAGATACTTTTAGGGAGTTCCACACATTGAAGAAATAAAAAAGAATACAACTAGAGATTGAAGAGCGTAATTCAAGTGGGAGGGGAGGAATCAAGAAATTCAAGTTTTGAAGCATTGATTGGAAGATGAAGAAAATTTTGGTTCAAAATTAATTTCTTTTTTCCATCTTTAATCAAAATCCAATGATTTATTCAATAATAACTTCTTGTTTTTCTTTTTTCATTATTATGAGTAGCTAAAATTTATATTAGAGCGAATAATATAATCTGCTTGAGACACTTTATTTCTTTTATTCTAGATTTTTATTATTTTATCATATATGTGTTGATTTTGTTATGAGTTTAATGTTTAAAATTTCTTGATCACTAGTTTGATGATTTTGTAAATATTTTAAGAATCGAACGGTGAGTTTAAGATTTAAACCATATAGTAAAATAAAGTATATTACTATAACATAGAGAAATATCTACACTAAATATTGCGATCATTATATGAATTTTTAGAATTAATATTTCGTTTAATTAAGGTAGATTCACATAGAGATATGAGATTGAAATAGTTAAATATGCTCAATGAGAAATCGAGAGGAGTTAATTAAATACAATAGAAGAATTCGATCGAATACTACATTAAACTCTTGAATTAAGATTTAAAAGTGATCAGGTGAAATTGTTTGGCTGTAATATCATTCATTATTTGAATTTTCAATCAATTTTTGTGTGCATTTTAATTAATTTCAAGTGTTTAAACCAAAAATCAACAACAATATATAAATCTTTATTTGCTTCAATCGAATAGGAGCTAGAAAAAATCTGATGGCGATAGAAAAAAAAGGCAACAATTATAGTTTTTCCTCTTATACTAGAATATTTTAGTGATGGCGAGCTTTATTTATTGTAAGTCTTCTCTTAAGTGTAATTTTTACACTTTGTGCTTGTTTGGAAAAAAAAAAAAAAACTATAATTGAATTGTAATGAGGAGAAGTAATGAGTCTCACGAAATGTGTAGTTAATAAGTAGATATTAATTGTGAATGTACAGTTAAAAATTAATATTTGATTTCAAATTATAAGAAGATTATAATGAAATCCAAACAAGACTATCTAGACTCATTATTTCCTATGATTTATTGTTAATATTTCAAGTGTCGGAATATAATTCTATTATAATAGGTTGTTTTTGTGTTTGTAGGACAGAGCCCAAGCTTTAAATATATTGGAGAGGAAAACAAGAAGGAATGAAGGTTTAAGCAGAAGATTTAGAGCCGAGATGAAGAGCCAAGCAACGGAGGTGAAAAGATAATCAAATTAGGAATTCAAATGCATTTTAGGGATCTTAATTCGGAGTTACGTCAAAAAAAGTTATGCGCATTTCTGCCTATAGTGGAGTTTAGTTGCATGAGATTAGAAATGAAAAGTTGCTAATGAAGAGAAAATGTGTACTGTAGATGAGGACCAAGTGGACTGGCTTGAACATACCTCTCATTCATTTCCATCAAAAGCAAAAAATAACTTGGACGAACAAGAAATTTTCCAAATTTCTCGATATCATCAAAAGGTTGCATATTACCATCTCATTTCCAGAAGCTTTAGCTCTAGCTCAAATACCTATATATTGAAGATTATAAGAAAGTGACAATCATTGAGGACTACAGTGCAATTATCCTAAAAAAGTTACCTCGGAAGTTAAAAGATGTAATTAGTTTTAAAGTACCATGCACTATTGGTCAAATTTTTATTTTTAACATTCTATGTGACTTAGGTGAAAGTATAAATTTAATACCTTTATTTATCTACAGGAGACTTGCTAAGGAAGAGGTGAAGACAAGTACAGTGTGTTTCCAGCTAGCTGATAGATCAACAAATCATCCAAGAATCATGGTTAAGAATGTGTTCACAAAAGTAGACGAATTCATATTTGTGACCGACTTCTTCATGTTGAATATTATCGAGGAAGACCATGATATGCCATGATTTTTTGTTGGCCATTTTTAGCAACAAATCATTTCAAGGATTGCAATTGGATGACATGACAATTGGCATCTAGCACATCAAGAATTGTAGAGGCGGGGGAGCGGGAAAGGATGGGAATTAAAAAATTCTCATTCACCACCCAACTTATTTAATAAATAAATTCTATTGTTTTATTTCTTAAAATACGATTTTAAGTTTAAAAATATAAAATAAAATAAGAAATACATGGTGGGGACATGTATTTCAAGGTGAAAATTCCTAGTCCTATTCAGGGCAAGACAGTGCATGGCCGGTCAGGGAAGAAGAATTTTTTCATGCCTAATTCATTTAACAATCATGCAACACAAACAAACTTAATAACATGGTTAAAATGCAGAGGGACACGTGGCACAATATTATTGGACAGTTTGAAAAAAAAAAAAAAATTTTATCCACACAGATGTTGACAACTCGGCTTGTTTGCAATCCATGTTTGAATAGCATTATTCTTCACTTAATATGTACATGGTACTCAAGCAACATCATCATTGATAAGTGCTTTAGAGTTGACAAAGTGATCAAAACCGAGCAACACGAGTGCAACCAAAAGTGAAGCTAGATAGACAGTTTGGAGGGCAATCGATGCAAAAGGCAAAGTCGAGGCGTGGAAAGCTAAGGAGAAATCTTGCAATGTTGACAATTACAAGTAATGCAAGGTCTCCAAATTAAGCCAGACTCGAGCCTTCATAAGTGGACACTTTAAAGAGTGAAAGCTGATTATTTTAGATAAGCACTTATTAACAGGCATCCCAACTTTCTGTCACTTTTATTTATAGTAATCTCATTCCTGAAATAATTATTTTCTAAAGCACGACATTTATTCAGAATAATTAACACAAAAACACCTCGCTATGAGATTATTACAGGATATATAGAAAATAATAACATTTTACTTGTTTGGGAATCCCATAACTCAGGATAGTCACCTAGCGCTCCATCCGTCGTCTCGGATCTCGCTCCAACTCTTTATGACTTAGTGATTGCTACTTGAAATGTTAATAACAATGTAATGAACAAATGTTCAGTAAGCACTATATGTTGTACGTATATATATATGAACTTGCACATATATCGTTTCTTTTCTTTCTTAGGGTTCTCCATGTTAAATACAAATTGTATTTCAACTTTCATATGAAGTAACATAAAATGGTTGGCCGACATATACTATACTGATCGATCATAACATAACATAACATGACATGACATGGTTGGTCAACATTGATTGTAGGATAACATGTATCATAATGCCCTTCGCTCGTCTTGGTATCATGAGATGGCTCCCGTGCAATCAGATAGGCATAACAGAGCACATGGTGATACAATAACTATTAACGTAGTTAAAATTATTTTTGAGCAAATTTTTATTCCAAAGTTTTTAATTCACTTTTCCCTTACCCTCTTGTACGTTTCAAAACCCCATATGTTTTTCTTCTTAAAAGTTAAAATTTTCTTGATTCTATAGGACTAACTAGTAGTTTGAGGTCTTTAACAAGAAAGAATGAGTTTTAGTCATTGTCTCCCATTCATTCAAAACTCTTTTTTCTACATATTCATTTTCAAACATACATTCATTCATACAATAAAATATTCAATACACAAACCCAAAATGTTTCCCTACCTTTTAAACACACATTCTCAATATTTTAAAAAATGTTTCTTTCAAAAACATTGCCACCAAACAAGGGCATAGTAACTTATGGGATTGTTAGAATTCGAAGCATTACAGCATGCAAAAGCGTTCTCGGCAAAAAATCGTCTCATACACTTAAAGCTATCAAGTCCAAAATCATTAAAATCTTCAGTAGTATCACTAAATAACTTCACTTTTAGCAGCTTTTTATGTGACAGAGCTTAGTCTTCCTATTCGACCTTTTATAACTTAGATTGTACCGATAAAATCTTTGACTCATGCTTTCCATTATCCAAAATTATTTTCTCTATCAAATTTCTTCATATAGAACTTAATACTTGACATCTTTAGTTCGCTCTCCTAATTTGAATACTACTTACTAGATAAATTATTTAGAAAAAAATTAATGAATCACAGCGGTCTCACATAAAAACTGATGATCTCCTTAACAAAATCTTCCGAACCATATGCATACACACCAGGGAATCGAACTCCCATGCATCAAAGGACCAAAATTTGATATCAATTGTTGAGGATGTGATCTTGTTTTTTTTTT
>CAIGRB010070635.1:2460-20143 GCA_903798255.1 Fraxinus quadrangulata | reverse complement strand
AACGGTTGACAAATTCCTTCCGTCAACTTCTGTCGAAAGTGCGTATCAGTAGGACCCACTGCAGAACATTCGCCAATTAAAAAACGTTAGTCAACTTTGGACTTCCTATTCAAATAGCAACTTCCACAAATCTTATTGCTTTTTCAGGTCCAACGATCACACAACACAAATACCAAAATTGATCTCACTTTTTTAGCATAGAATCATTTTTTGGCATCATTGTATGTTATACACATGCTTTTTCGTTGTTTTTATTTCCAAGAATTCGGACCCTGAACTCAAAACCACCTGTTTCAGAAAATTTTTCAATCCCTGAATCATCTGCTATAGAAAAGTAAGTCCGTTTAATTAAGTTTTTATGAGCTTGATTTGGGCTGTTGGGTTGATTTTCTGGGTCTATGATTCTTTTTTTGCTTTTGAATTCTTATTTATGAGATGGGTTTTTTGTTTTTGTTGAATTTTTCAAGTGTATCCAAGGGTGAAAGTGAGAAAACAAGTGGAAGAAGATGATCAATATGCTTATGAGAAAATTTCTTTGCAGTCCGTGAAGGCCTTTGAATGGCTTTCTTTGAATGATTTCTCTTCTTCAGGTACATATTCTTCCCATCTCTCTCTCTCTCTCTCTCTCATTATTTTTTTTCCTTTTCCTTTTGAATATTCTTATTATTTTGATTTACATGATGTTCTATTTGCAATTTTGTTTTGGATATGCAATTTTTCGATGCTTGGGCAAATTTGTAACCATACTTACCCGACCATGACAAGATTTGATTTTTTTCTTTACTTCAATACTCTGATCAGTCTGATTAATTTATAAATGTAGTTTGATTATTTATAAATTTTGCCAAACAGAGGCTTGGCAATATCAGTCTCGCCAACACCTCTATAGGAATTGTCATACGGATGAAGATACTTTTTTACAATAGGATATTGCGTGAAGATATGTTTTCTACACTGAATAAGCTTGAAATCTATAAGCCCATGTTTGATTTAGATAAAAATAGATTTTTGAAAGATGTTTCAAAGAATTTGATAAAATTTGATGAAATGTGTGGTTTAAAAGTTGATAAAAGTAGTGGTCCCACAAAATGCATGGTTGAAAATGAATTTGAGAAAAATAAGTTTTAAAAAATGGGGACCAAACAAGGGCTAAATCTATCGCCCTTGTGATGTGCTTGATGATTACGTCTACAGTATAATGGCTTGTAGTTCTTGTTGAATATGCCCTCTGTTTTCTTGGCATATAATTTACTCGGCAAAAGAGCCTCTACAGATATATAGAATCAAAAGAAATAAATAGAAGAAATCTTGCTGAAAACAATTCCAGTTTAGAGATTCTCCCCTTACTATGTTATGTTGAACAATCAAAATCACAATTGAGTTATACGTGCATCATTAGACCAGGTCAAATAAATTGCGCCAATGATATACTAGCTGTTGGTATAAGACTCTTTTGTTCTCTAGAATTTCATATGCTATAGCCTGGAATGTTGATTTCTTTGACAACCCATCAACATTAATCATACTATGCGCTCATAATTGCCAACTACTTTAGTGTAGGAATTAAACGTACACCAATGTTTTTTTTTCCCCCATTTTTAAGCTCCATGATGTGAAGTTATGATTTCCTATATGCTTTTTTAGATATGGAATATTGCCATTTATATCTTTGTTAATACATAAAGTGATTCCACTTTTTGGATGTGTAGACGAGTCCCCGCCATCAATTGTAAGAGTTCCTGGTTCTAATGTCCCAAAATCACCCATATCTACCTGTACTGGATCCAAAGGTTTGTTGTTTACTGATTCTAATTCCTATCGAAATACCGAAAGAATCTATGCTGAACTAATTGCTACTCTGTTGAGCAGGAGAAGAAAATAACAAGACAAAGACTGTTTCAGCTGAGAACCGGAAAAATGTAAGATCTAGTTCAGTCCCACGTCCACGTGCTGTCTTATCTAGCCCAGGTACCTCCATAACTTCATGGTGTGTGTGAGCGTGCTTAGATTTTGTTTTTATTATATATTTTCCGCTTAGTAATTGTTAAAAAACAAGATTTTTATAGCATGAAATGCCTGTTATTTATTACTGAGAAGTCTTTAGATCTGATAGTACTTTTACATGCAATTTCTTTAGTCTGATCTATGTATGCTGAGTTATGATGTTTAGGTCACTACATGTTTTTAGTGTTACCTTATCCAGTATCAAAACTTGTATCCTACACAGATATAAGTAACCTGCCAATGCTATATAGACGTAACCATGAGGACTCCTCTTCATATGCTAGTATTTACATTCTCTTTCTGGGTTTTAGGCTGACCAACTCACCAGGTATACAAAGTGATATTTGAAAATGAACATGAGCAGTTTAAGGAGTTGTTTAATGTTTCTCGAGGTCCTTGCATTTTGGGACATCAAGATGTTTTTCATTTTTAAACGTTTATCGTACTAGATTCTTTTACTATTTCTAAACAAATTAGGGTGCCCAGTGGTTCTGTAGTACAGTAGAATAAAAAGCCTTTTGATGGTTGCTGATATAATAAATATGGACGATCTGGCAATTACGTGTATGTTTCACAGTATTTTTTCTCCCTGTAAACAAGTTCTAGAGTTTGATAAAGAGATATTTTTCGGAGAAAGGTCTTATTTATGGGAGAAACATGGAGAAAAGCCTTATCAAATAGTAATGAGTCGTTATGATTCGCTAGATTGTGACTTCCAAATCTTTCTATCATTTGTTAGAACTTGCAAAGTGGTTATCCGAGACAACTTGTAATATCTTCGTAATTCTGCTCTATAGAATTATTTTTTATTTCCTTCAACCACCGTTAATTTATTTTTTTTGTGTCATTTCCCATTGCTTAATTTACTTATTCTATCTTGAGAAAATTGTTTTCCTTTCTCTATTTTGCTCTAGATAATGATGGGATCATTGGAAGCAAAACGAAGACTAGAAGAGAACTACATCCAAGTACAAAAAGTCATAATACATGTCAAAATAGACATACACAGCCTAAGGTTTTTCCAAGATCTACAGCTGCCGAAAGTTTTGGAAGCATGCTAGTAAACAAGAAGGAAGCATCCGAAAGAAAAAACGATCCTCCTGCAAAAGGAAGAGCTGTTCCACCTGATTCAAGCCTGAGATCAGGGCCTTTGAGAAGGAAACCCCAGTGTCCAGTTAAAATGAAGCTGATAAGTTGACTTGAAATGACTATTTTACATCTTACTAGCACTCAAAGATTTTGAGATAAATGATTTTTTTGAGCAAAAGGACAGCAACAGCTTATCTGAGTAGGACACCAGAGTTTGGGAATGAAAACTCTGAATCCATCTGAAGTGAAATAATTCAGTAAAACGAGAGCAGACATTTTCTTGCATAATCCATTGTAGTATCATTTCGCTTAGTTGAAATGTCAGCTTTGTGCATGGAACGTGAGTTAAAGGTCTTCACAGAAACATGTTATGTGAACCATCTTTTAAATAATTTAACGGCGTGATGTTCCGTGCATATGAATTTTTGAGTAAGAACTCCTTGGTATCGAGTATTAGTTAGAAATAATTTTTTGCAATGTATGGTGGAAACTCGAGAGCAACCACCACATCTGGATTTAATCTATTTAGTCGGCAATTCATCAGGTGACTTAACGATCACCAAAGAAGCCCCAGTCTGGACTGACTTTCCTCTTCAGAGGGAATTTGTTCTTGGATATTAGTCGCGCTCTTACCCAGGTGCTGCCATTTTTTTGCCTTGTTCAGTTTTGATTACACTACAATGCTTAGCTTCTTTTTCAAATGACTCTGGTGTACCTTGTTTAAATTTTTGAGCAATTTGTAAATGAAATCAATGAGAAATGTTATAAATCCATGTTTTGAATTTACTTTTTCAGACTTTGTATCAATCAATCACTCAAATTGTATGACTAGTTCGAGAGGAACTTTTGTGAATTTTGTTATGTTTTTACCTTTGCTAATAGGAAGGAGAGTGTTGAATCAATAAATCTACTCTGCGAACCTCGCCCTCCTCTTGAAAGAAGCTCGTACCAAGTATAGGCGAGCCATTCCTTCACCTAAACTTGGCGGTGGTAATGGATTGAGCTGAGCCGGCTCGACCCATCTACCCATGAGCAGACGAGCCGAGCCGAGCTGGGCTCGTGCTTGAGAGCTCGGCCCGACCTAGCCCACGAGCTTGTGAGCTCACCAGTCGAGCCCACGAGTTTTTTTTTTAATTTTTTAATTTTTTAAAACTTTTTTCTTCACATTTTTTACGAGCTCGTGGGCTGGCTCGGCTCAGGCTCATGCTCATCCCAAAACGAGCTCGAGCCGTTCATGGGGCGAGCTTTGACGAGTCGAGCCCCGAGCTACTCGGCCCTTTTACCACCCCTATGTAAACCGTTTAAACTCATTACTAAAAATATGATACTGTGACATAATTAATCTTAAGTTAATTAAAAACAAGCCACCATCTGTCATTTCTCCTAAATGACCAAGTTACTCTAAAACCTTGAGAGAAATATATATATATATATATATGCCGTCTAAGAGAAGAAAATCATGCAAATTTAAATCTCTTTCTCAAATCGCCATTTCTTTTCTTGTTCGGGCTTCAAAACTACAGAATTTAGGAGGTGAAAATCATGATTAAGTTAGAGAAATTTGTTGATCTGATTTTTATTGTCAATAGAGATTTTTTCGACACATTATTATGTTACTGTTAGAAATTTCCACAACTTTACCCCTCACTACTGAACTGGCTCTTCCCAACCTAACGTGTTGAATAGAAAGATAGGTTGTCAGGTCAAGGACATCGGCCTAGACATCTTAGCCGCTGGGATCGGGAAAGTAATCTCCGTAGAATAACTGATGGCACCCTTCGAAGTTAGAAAGGATAATGAAATAGAGATCAACTAAAAACCCAAATAAATGGATATCTTGTGTGTTTGGTGCAGGAAAATGTGGGAAGCAGAATAGCTATCTAGTGTAACACAGAACATTCTCCTGTGTGAATTAGTTTAATATTCAACTTAGAAATTGATCATTCAGCATTCCATCTTAGACAAGTCTTCCTATTCTAGATTTTCCACCGCTACTTCAACTTGCACTTGCACTTGCACTTTCACTTTCACTTTCACTTTCACATCCCCCCCAAACCCCCCATCACCCACAGAGCATAAAAGCTGTAGGGCCTCGATAACTTGCAAGACCTAACAACATGCAAGTGATCGTGTATTTATAGGAGAAGAATCGGTATTTGACTAGAAAACTTACTGTTATTGTAAGTTCGTTTTCAAGAAATTTCATCGTACGACAAATCCTTCACTAATTTTATTATTAATAAAAAGTAAACGGTAAATTGTAGCAATTCTGCATGCAATACAAGTCAAATAGCAAGTCTACGTTGTATTTTCTATGACAGGACACTGCAAATATTAGGTCCTACAAGTTTGAAAAACAAGTATAGAGATTAAGCTAACTGGTCTACAATGGAGTGCTCGATGTGTAATAATCAGGCCATGTCCACACACATGTTAATCTTCAAATTTCATTGTGTCCCAACCACATTTATGACTTCACATTTGGGTCAATAATTCATATGAAAGAGAACTTTCTATTTAACAATATAAATAGCAATCCAACTTCTCACATTTCTCACCACCATACAATTTTATCAATCTTTTTTCATATTATTCCATACTTGAAATCATCATGGGTGCCATCACTTATGATATGGAGATCACTTCATCAATCCCAGCCGGGAAGTTGTTCAAGGCCTTTATCCTCGACTCTGACAACCTCATCCCCAAGATCCTCCCTCAAGCGTTCAAAAGTGTCGAAATCCTTGAGGGAGATGGTGGAGTCGGAACCATCAAGGTTATCACTTTTGGGGAAGGCAGCCAGTTTAAGAGCATCAAGCACCGTGTTGATAATATTGACAATGAAAACTTGACATATAGCTACAGCATCATTGAAGGGGATGCTCTGATGGACGTTCTGGAGTCGATCACTTACCATATCAAAATTGTTCCGACTGCTGATGGAGGATCTATCTGCAAGAACAGGAGCATATACAACACCAAGGGTGATGCTCAGATTTCCGAGGAGAAAATCAAGGAAGGTAAAGAAAAGGCCATGGGAATTTTCAAGGCTGTCGAGGCTTATCTCCAAGCCAATCCTGATGTCTATAATTAAACATGTTGCTGAAATTTACACTTCGCCTAAAATATTATGTTTCCTAGAAATGTTGGATTTGCATTTTTCTCTGAATATGATGTATTGTAACACAGAAATGCTTAATAAGTACTCTTGTTTGAATAAATTATCAATGTAAGAAGATTTACTTCATTTTACTTCAGCACATGGAGCCATAATTCTTAATCTATGTAACCCCATAATAAAAAAAAATAAAATTTTAAGAAAATATATGCAGGGTTTTATTATAAAAAGGCTATAACATAGAATGGTAAATGTTTTTAAGGGTACAGAAATTCTCCGCTTGCAAATATAAAATGTAACTGTTCCATGAAACCAAAGGCCACTAAAGAAAAAAGATGAATTGCAGTGAGAAAAATAGGATACAATTACTTGTGAAATTGAAAAAACAAGCTGAACTCAATCTATTAGCAAAGTTGCAGTTTTGACATCTGGGATTCTGGATGGAAAGTGTTTATTTAAATAGCTATATTAACCACATAAATAACGTCTATGCAGTTTCTCGAATAAATGATCTAACCTAATGATGTTGATCGCGGAAATTTCGGAAGTGTACGGTAGTGCAACTAAGTAATAGAGCAGTGAATAAAATATGTTGCTCTAAGACCTTGTAATTAATCTAGTTCTAATTATTACAAACTCCAATTGAATAGTCAAATTTTTTTATTGATTGATTTTATATTTAATTATCTAAACTAATCTAGTGAGCAATTAAGAAGCGTTTGTACAATCGATTGAATTTACGAACTAAGACTTCAAATCCTCCTTTATTAATCCATTTTAAAATAACTCAAGATCATGAAAACGCTTGTTTATTCTTGTTAATCAATGTCCTTATTTTGTTTAATAATCTCCATCGAATAGAATTAGATATATTGTCACATGCGATCTTCTCATATTTCTATGGAATTGCAAACGAGAAAAATGTTTAAAGCACAAGGACATTCAAATTAAATTATATAACGCATAACGATATATCCCTATTCAATTGCTATAAGTGCTATATTCATATAATAATTCTCTCGAATGAAATAAAAATAACAATAACAAAACCATCCAATTTATAACTAACTAATTGTAAACCATTAATGTCTATAACAATTATCAAAACCAATCAAACATCAAACACCAAAGTCTTGAAGATTATATTAAAACTTCATAATAAAGGGTCCATCTATGCCTTAGCAGTGGCGGATGGGGAAGGGGGCATGGGGATCACGTGACTAAAAGTTTAGTCGAACATTAGAAAATTACAAAAGCTCATTATTGAAATATGAAACATCACCCAGATTCAAGATTTATGAAGAGGAGAAAAAACCACGAATTGTTGAATCTCTTCAAGCTTCCTTAAACAATTTCTTGTTGCACCTCCTTCTCATTTGTCCAAAATCCAAAAATTGATCTTCATTTTGCAAATTCGAATGTTGAATTTCTTGTTTCTTGCCTCTTGTTTTCTTTCTGAAGCTTAGTGAATTCCTTTTCAAAAAGAGTTTTGATTAAAAGAAGGAAGGCAGATTTTCTTGTCGAAAGTGACCATGCGACCGCACCATTGTAATGGCTGAGATCGCACACCCTTAAAAAGTTATGTACTGGAAATTCCGACACAGGCGTCCTCAACTTTCTGTTCATCTTCGTTTTGGAATCCAGATTTCTTCCTCCATCTAGTTTAAGTCCTTTCTTTGTGTAAATCTGGTTATTCATCTTTTAATTTCATCCGATTTGATCTATATAATCTTCAAGTATTAATTTTTCTTCAGAATCAACTTTCGAGGATTTACAATTTAGTCCCCAAACCTTATAATTCTTATTTTCTTGCACCTCTTTGGCTGATTTCCACTTCTTTTCATTAAAAATCAAACTCAAGTTTATCCTACATCAATCTATATTTGAGCAAATTGTGTAATAATTTCATCAATTTGACTCTCGAATATTCATTTTTGACGGCCCTAATATGAGTAAAAATCACATCTATCAAATACCTTAAAACTTGAAACATTTTTTCATCATGAACAATATTGGCTACTTAACATACATAGACAAAATACAAATAACAAAGTTAGATAGCCAACAATTTGCTTCACATTTTGAAATTACTTGAACAATTCATAAACATTTTCCAAGATAAGCTACTGAGATTAATTCATCACTTGTCCAATATTGGATTGATAAGTGTGAATAGTCAATTTAATCACAATTTCTCGACCCCTAGTGGTCAAAAGTTCCCTTAATTCTCTCATAAAATATGCACCCCAAACTTGTTTTTATTCTCACTCTCCAGGTGTTTATTTTAGAGGTTGATTTCTCATCACTCTTTCCTCTCTCACTCAGGTACAGTTGGATTTAACCAACGAAATTTACATTACCTAGATTCTTTATGATTCTTCCTAAATTTTAATGTTTTAAACTCCAAACTCTACCTAGGATAATAACCCCATAAGAAATTCAAGCCCAAAGTTAAGTGTCCAAGGCTTAGCAAGTGCAGCAATTTTACTTTTGTCATTGCTTATAAGCTCACATAGACAAGTATGAATATAATTTTTTGCTTCTTCTACATGACTCTTTTTTCACTCTCTTTTCTTTTGATATTTTTAATTTTCATCTTACTTGTAGGTAGCTAATCACTAAATTATTAACCAATGAAGGCTGTTTCTTCCTACACTTTCGCATCATTCTTCCTGGACTTGTACAATGCCTTTGTTGGAATGAATAATTGAGATTAAACTCCTCATGATGATTCCTATCTACGTTCCACTTGTTAACCAAAAACACTATTGTAGCGCAAGGGCCTTCGATTTGATGGAATCTAGGCTCAGTTTAACTTACCAATGTCAAACACAATCAACCAATTTCTCCAACCCACAACTACTACTATAACTCTTTGGTTACCACTTCTAATATACCCACAAGGAACACAAGATGGTGGTGTATGCAAAAAGGGGTCACAAAGGCAGAGAGAAGGCAAGATACGAAGGAGGAGAAGAAAGCAACCACGGGTTCTCTCTTCAACACATTCACAAACCATACACATTTCCACACTACAAAATGGGCATATATGGATAATGCTTGTTGTACATAATTTATGTACATAGAGAAATACATAATGTGATGTGGCAATCATCCGATAGTTGATGTGAAAGTGTGAGATTTGAATTAAAGGTTAGATATGTGCCACATGTAATTATGTGAACCTTTATATGAAAATTTATGTACCCCTAGCAAAGTCCGGACATATATATAGGTTAGGTTATGTCATCAATTGGGCCAAGAAACAAAGTAATGGGCCAGCACATTAAAAGGACAATCCAAGAGTTATAGTGGCCATGAGCAATATTAACTAATTAAGTTGCTTCCAATGACCCAGTTGTTTTCGGGTTGAGCCTATAAATTGATTGTGTTTATAGTTATTTCACTCGGTCGAGGCCTATGAAATATAATCCAAAAACTGTTTAACATCATTACTCGGGATTTATTACGTATAAGAAAATCAACAAATCTCTACCTTGATACCCAATCAATCTGCAAGCAATCAAAACACAGAGTTAAAGTTTGCATAATCATGGCAACCAGTAAAATTGGAATAACAGACGTTACCTCATGTTTCAGACCTGAAACACATATCATACCTGCTCCATGTACTCATCAGGGCTAAGATCACAAACAAATACCTAAGTAGGAGCAGATAACTAGAGTAATAAATCAAAAGCAAGTAAACATGCGATGAAGATATCATATAGGATAACATAGATATTTTTTTAAAAAATATGTTCACGTAGAACAAAATATTAACACTAAGTTAATCAAGCACACGGTCAGTACATATGCAACAAATGCATAAATGACCCCACGAAAAGATCTCATCACACTTCCGTGTTGTTCACTTCTCGAGAACACATATCTCACATCATCGTCCACCATGCTCACTAGACTAATCACTTAACCCATGTCTAACTCGTAGACCTCTATTGATTCTAAGTTCTTGGAATAATCCTCTATCACCATATCACTCCTTCCAACCTAAGTGCATAATAGGTCTCCACCTAACAGAAGTGATAGAAGTGCCTCTTTCCCACTCCACCTGATCAGGGTCTCTTACAGATAAAGGNCTAATGTACCTATAAGCATCTATAATCTATCTTAAAAAAAGACATACAGCACACTGCTAATGCATCTTAACCCACTATGCATGTAAACAGTTATACCAAGTAATTAAATTACTCTCAAATTCATGCAAATGCACATCAAACAAATTGAAATGCACATATAGCCATGCAACAAAATCAAACAATCACACACATGTAGAAATGATTACAAATGGATGCACATGCAGTAAATATGTCTACTCTCAATAAACATCACTAGGGTCATTACTCGAACCTATAGCCACCTTCGTCTCGTCTCTCATCTTGTATTTCTGCTTATCCTTCTTCTTGGGACAGTCCCTAATAAAGTGCCCAACCTTACCACAACTGTAACACCGTCTACCACTAGACTTGTCACATCTCTTGCCCTTCTTCGTACCATCCTCATCACTCAAGTCACTAGTCAAATCACCAATGTCTTGAGCTCTACCCAAATTCATATGCTTAAACTTCATCCTACTACTCATCATATGCAACTTACTTCTCTTATTCTCTTTTTCAGCTCTAATATTTATTTCCTTACTCCTAAGGGAATCTATGACAATCTCGGGCGTTAAAATATCTCTACCATACTTAATTGTATTCTTAACATTTCTATATGAATCGAGCATATAATTAAGCAAATTAATGGCCTTATATGTTCCAGGCACTTTTTCATCACAATTAACGATATCTTGAATAAGTTTGTTGAAAATATCCAAATTGTTATCAAGATCCTTTGAATGATCCATTTTAAAATTGAAAAATATTTCAAGTAAGTATAACTTATTAGGAGTAGATTTAAGCAAATATAAGTCCTCCAACTTTTACCAAAATTATTTTGTAGAATCAAGTCTTCCAATTTTTCTCAAAACAGTGTCGATGGGTGTAAAATAATCGAAGTGTAAGCAAGTTCATCATATTCTTCCTTTTGTGCTTCTGTTAAATTTGCATAAAATTTGCCATCTATGACTTTTGAAACCTTTTGTTGAACTAAAATCTCATTCATCTTTTGTTGTCAAATTGAAAAATCTCATTTCCCATTGAAAATTCCAACTTCAAAATGTGAAGACATTTTGAAAAACAAAACAACCAAAGTACACAAATGAATCACACAAAGTAATCCTAAAACAACATTCTACAACGTTCTAGATTCTTAAGGTTTCATGAAACTTAAGATCCCAAATTAAGGGAATATCCAAACAGGTCAAGTCTAGGTGTTCTAACAGAATAATCAATGTAACACAAAGGTATATCAACAAAAAATTTAAATTTTCACTCAATACAGACAATTAAACACAGAAACAATTATCAACTTGTAGTTAAATCCAGCACTTCAAATATAGCAAATAATTCCTAAATTTCTAGCATAAGCAATGGTGATCCCACACGGTAATCCCAATCCTATTGTCACCCTACACGATGATGCGTTAATGTTGAAATTTAAATTTGGGATAAGCCAATATAACAGAGCAGATCAATCTGAGTCCGTAAATAACGAAAGACGCGAATTTACCACTTTAGGGCCATCATTATTTGCCCTAAAGTTTTTAGGAATTGTAGCAACCAATCGAACACCGAACTGAATCACAAACGCGCATGGGCAAAATCGTCTAGTTTTTAACGTATAACCTGAAATAGAAAACTAACAAAACCAAAATGTTAAGAAAAATGTTGGAGCAAACTGCCTAAATATACCGTCGTCGGGAAATGCTTCATGGGCCCTCACACGCGGTCATCGGAGTTCCACGCGTTAGTTGCTACACATCATTGCCACCGATTAAGCACTACCTACCCAGGTGCACCTCGGTCTTCAGATCAAAGTTTTGGCCTCCGTTTCACCAATGGACTTTTGGGTTGCCCGAAAATCAAGCTTAATTTTTGGACAGTTTTTTCTCGCCGATTTTTGCTTCGTTTCTAGGCATTTCAGGTTAGTTTTTCACCGGACATCTACCACCAATGTGGCTCTAATACCAATTGTAGCGCAACGGCCTTTCGATTTGGTAGAATCTAGGCTCAGTTTAACTTACCAATATCAAACACAATCAACCACTTTCTCCAACCACCAACTACTACTATAACTCTTTCGTTGCCACTTCTAATATGCCCATAAGGAACACAAGATAGTGGTGTTTGCAAAAAGAGGCCACAAAGGCAGAGAGAAGGCAATGCACGAAGGAGGAGAAGAAAGCAGCCACATGTTCTCTCTTCAACACATTCACAAACCACGCACGTTTCCACACTACAAAATGGGCATATATATAGGTTAGGTTATGTCGTCAATTGGGCCAAGAAACTAAGTAATGGGTCAACACATTAAAAGGATCATCCAAGAGTTTTAGTGGTCATGAGCAACATTAACAAATTAAGTTGCTTCCAATGGCTCGAGTTGTTTTCGGGTTGAGTCTATAAATTATTGTGTTTGATAGTTAGTTCACTAATCGATCGAGGTCTATGAAATATAATCCAAAAACTGTTTAATATCATTATCCGAAATTTATTGGGTATAAAAAAGAAACCCAACAACTACATACAATTATTTTCATATACAGAATCAACATAAGTCATGGGACCCATGATGATTTCAACTACAAAATGGAAAATGGATATTTGGCAAGGAAATGGAAAATGATTGATACAATTATTTAGTGTTGGGAAATGTGAGAAGTTAGATTGTTATTTATATTGTTAAACATAATTTTATCTTTTATATGTTGACCCAATGTGAAGTCCGAATTGTTGTTGGGCGTAGAACGTGGAAATGGCAAGATTGTACATTGAGCACTTTATTATAGACCAGTCAGCTAATTTATATACTTAGCTAAGTTGTTTTTCAAATATCAAGGACCTAATATTCAGAGTGTAATGAAATAATTAACATTCAGACTTGTATTTTGCTATTTAGTTTTCACTGGTAATAGAACTAGTAGGTCTCGTAGTTCGATCAAAGTTTCTATTTTTGTAAAGGACTTAATCACGAGGAGATTAAGATTCTAAATAATATTACTATCAATATTATTTTTCTAAACAATCACCCATTCTTCTCATATAAATATAAGATCACTTCTCATGTTTTTTTAATATAAATTTGCATAACTCCTAAAAATGTATGGTAGTTAGTTCTTGCTTTGTGGAAACAACACGGCTTATGAATCGGGGTGGTTATCTGAAGAAGACCCTCAGATCGTATTTAATATTTCTGTTTGTTGCTATGTTACCTCAAACGTGATCTTCAGATTCAACAAAAAGGAAAATGTCATAGTTGTTGTAAATATTATGTGATTTGTGTATTAAATTATCAACTATAAGCATGAATCAAATAATATAAATATGAGAACATAGTTAGAAATGATGGCTTAAGAGAGTCGCAATAAACGTTGTCCTAAAGTCGTGTGACCTCTCATTCGTGTAGGTACTATCGGCACTGCACGGCTCCAAGATAAAACCTTTATAGCTATCAGTTGGTTCTCTTTCTATGGGCACGACCACATGGAGAGATAGAACAAGCCTTTATCAATTACCAAAAAGATAATATGAAATTACTAGATAGTAATTTCAAATGTTAGTTTTTGTTGTTTATAAAACAATGGAAATTCACCCGCTTTTATAGTAGAAAAAATCAACACGTACATAATGAAAATTAATCAAATTTATAATAATGAGATTAAATTTTGTATTGAATCTGATAATTAAAATCAAAACTGAAAATTAAAATACAAGAAACTTAAACTGAAATTTTAACTTTCAATTGGAAAGTTTTAACTTATTTTCAAAAATCCCCCACAAATTTTAAAATTTCAAAATAATTATATATATGTATATAGTGGCAATATTATACTGTGTAATAGGTGTAGGTGTCTTTTGGACTTAACCTCACTTCGTGATAATAATTTTCATTTGAGGGAGCCATAATTGACTAAGTCTTGAATTAGGTCCCTTTTGCCGAACTTCAATTGTTCCACACACAGTATCGATTTAGACTCAGTTCATAGCGGGTAGTGCTGTTAATGGCCATGAGCTCTTATCTTGATTCTAGTAAGAGTCTCTATGGAATAGCCCAATCACATAGCCATGACCCCATGACAACTCTTACATAGGTGAGTCCTCTAAAGGTGCGTGTGACCCACACCTCGCGAGAATTCCCACATCGGTACTTATTTAGGGTTCCTTCCTAGCATAACAATCATAGCACTATCATCATAGGGATGAGCACAAATAATATAGTGCTATTACGAGTCACGCAATGCGGGTTGTTCCTACCACATTGAGCCTTCTTAATGAGATCTCCAATCACAAATGTTGGGTTACTCTCGGAAGTGACTCCTTACGGGGTTAAGCCCATCCCCTTGATGATTCATTAATACCCTTTTTGGGTAAAAGTTTGGTTAAGTTGTCCGATAAATTTTTTCTAATCTCATGAAATTGAGTGAAATTACATTTTTCTTAAGTAGGGCCTTAACTGACTTAAGTCTTGCTTGAATATGTCTATTCATCTTCTTATTTGAGTGAGATTGATTTACAAGCTCTATTACTGCTTTACAGTCACGATGTATTGAAATAGCTGGAATGGGCTTCCTTAGTAATGGTATATCTAATAATAAATCTCTAAGCCACTCAGTGTTAGTACATGTTGTATCCAATGCTATTAACTACGACTCTAAAGTACTTCTAGAGATAATTGTTTATCTTTTTGAACCCCAAGATATGACTGCACCATCTAGCATGAACACATATCCAGTAGTAGACTTAATATCTACATCATCAGTTATCCAGCTTGCATCGCTATATCCTTTAATAACATTTGGTAAACTTCTATAGCATATAGAATAATCTAATGTACTTTGGAGATATTTAAGTACTCTCTCCAGAGCGTTCCAATGTTATTTACTTGGATTGTTAGTATATCTACTAAATCTCACAATAGCAAAGGCTATATCAAGTCTTGTCCTATTTACTATGTACAATAAAGATCCAATAATTTGAGAATACGCAAATAGCGAAACTGGTCACCTAGATTCTTCTTCAAGTGCACATTTGAATCATATGGAGTAGAAACTGGCTTACACTTATAATGTCCAAACTTTTCCAACATCTTTTTAATAGCACTAGACTAATTTAGTGAAATTCCTTCAGATGTTTTTCTTAACTTCATTCCTAAATTTATATGAGCTTCTCCCAAATCTTTCATTTCAAAATTTTTTGTCAAATAACTTTTCACATCATTGAAAAATCCTAAATTTGTCCCAAATATTAATATATCATCTACATATAAACAAAATATCACATGCTCGTTGTTATCTTTTTTGCAATATACACACTTATCATGTGCATTAATTTTAAATTCATAATTTAGTATCACTCTATTGAACTTCTCATGCCACTATTTAGGAGCTTGCTTTAGTCCATATAAAGACTTCATTAATTTACATGCTCTATGTTCTTGTCTTTTAACTTTAAATCCTTCTAGTTGTTCTATATATATATTGTCACCTAAATCACCATTCAAAAATGCAATTTTAAGATCCATTTGATGAACGATCAATTTATGAACACTAGTTAATGCTAATAATGTCCTAATCATAGTTATTCTTGCGACAGAGAATATGTATCAAAATAATCAATTCTTTCTTTTTTAGTGAATCCTTTCACTACTAACCTAACTTTATATTTATCTATACTTCCATTAGGCTTCAACTTCTTTTTAAATACCCACTTACATCCTATCGCCTTACTACCTCAAGGTAAATCACATAAAACCCAAGTATTATTTTGTATAATTGACTCATACTCACCATTGATAGATTCTTTCCAATAAGGTGCATTAGTAGAGACCATAGCATCTTTATATGTTTCAAGTTCACCTTCAACTAGATATGTAAAGAATTCTTCTCCAAATGAATTCTATTTCCTAGTCCTTTTACTCTTCCTAAGTTAATGTTCAACTTCATCTAGTAAAGATGAACTAGATGGAGTACTATTTAAAAACACTTTCTTAAAAGACAATGGTTTACTTAAAATTTTAGTCTTAAATGGAAAAATATCTTCAAAATCAGTAGCATCTCTAGTGTCAATGATAGTATTATTTGTAATGTCATTTACTTTAGAATTTACAATTAAGAACCTATTTGCACTACTATTTTGAGTATATCATACGAAAACAACATCCACGGTTTTTTATCCTATTTTCTTTCTTTTAGGATCAGGTATAACTACTTCTACGAAGCACCCCTACACTTTTAGAAAACCTAACATAGGAAATCTCTTTTTCTATAGTTCATATGGAGTTTTAATATTTTCCTTAACAGTTACTCAATTCAATATGTAACAAGAAGTTAAAATAACTTCACCCTATAAGTTTTCAGGTGCTCCAAAACTTATGAGCATAGAATTTACCATATCCATCAAAGTTCTATTCTTCGTTTCTGCAATACCATTGGATTGTGGTGACTAAGGATATGTCACTTCGTGTATTATACCATTATCCTCACAGTAATCCTTAAGATTATTCCCGGCATATTCCCCTCCTGTATTAGATCTCAAGATTTTTATCTTATGTTCTAATTGATTTTCGACATCCGCTTTATAGATTTTGAACTTATCATAAACTTCATCCTTCGTTTTTAATAAATAAATATAGCAATACTTAGAATGGTCATCCATAAGTGTTACAAAATACTTATTACCAGCTTGTTGGCAGTCTATTAGAATCACAAACATCACTATAAATCAATTCTAAGAAGTTTGTATCTCTCCTAGCAGATTTAAAAGCTCTCTTAGTTTGTTTGGGTTGTACACAAACTTCACACTTATTATTACTAACATGAGATTTTGGAATCAAGTTTAGATCCATAAGTTTCTTGATCTTCATATTACTAGACATAATCTTTTATGCCACAAATAACTAACTTCAACATTAAGAACCATGGAAAGATCATGATAAAGTTTTTCTGTAATATTCAATTTAAATAATCCATCACTATTATAACCTTTTCCCAACAAAAACACTGTTATTTTGTTATAACAACTTTATTTGACTCCATTACAAGTTTAAAACCTTATTGAACTAAAAATGATCCACTAACTAAATTTCATTTAACTTCAGGAACATGGCAAACTTGATCTAAAATTAAACTCTTCCTAGAAGTCATCTTAAGCTCTACACTTCCAATTCCAAATACAGAAGCAATAGAGTTATTTCCCAAAGTTATGCTTCCTCCACTTGAAGCCTGATAAGATTTAAACAAACTCTTATCAAACCAAACATGAACATTTGCTCCAGAATCTAACGTCTAATCATTACTAGTACAAGTAAAATTGACTAAAAAGGTTGATGATTCACACCTAATGGAATGTTCAC
>CAIGRB010070633.1:8789-19864 GCA_903798255.1 Fraxinus quadrangulata | reverse complement strand
TACAAAAAGTAAGGATTATCTGAAGTATCTTTTTTATTCTAAAATCCAGCAAGAAATTGGTGCTACACAAAGAAATTTGAAACCGCAGGGATCATAGCAAAAAACATAGTTATGATATATGCATAGCAAAATGTCCTTCAACAAGTTACTCTAGTTGGTTTCATTATCGTAAAGCGGGCCCCAAATTGGCTTGGTTTACAGATTCTGAATTTGCTGGACTCAACAAAGTGAAAATTCAAAACTCAGCCAAGAATCAACAATTTACAAATAAAAATATTGCACAGGCACCACGACTTAACAAAGACTAATGAAGCAAATATACAAAGAAATCAAGATTATCAGTCTCAGAAATTAAGAACTTTATGGAAGTAAAGAATATTCCTTTAATTCTCTAATCTACTGGACTCAACGGAGTGCAATTCAAATTTCACAATTAAATGTATGACAGGCACCCATTGTAACCCAGATTAAAAATGACGAATTGCTGAAATTTGTGGCAGTAAAGAGTCTCACTCTGGGAGTGTAACAATACGTTACTAAATCCAACATATCGACTTTGTTGAAGCAGGAGCAGCATATCATTTTTGGGGAAAGATTAGAAGATGATTGGAATTTGGAGAGAGAGACAGTTGGAGAAACCAAGAAGGAATTTGAGGGGTTTTGGATTGGGGCAAGATTTGGGCTTTTTTTTTGGAGGCCCCTTACAGCCCGAGGCCCAAGGCAGTGGCCTTACTTGCCTTGGCTAGGGCCGGCCCTGGCTAGAGTTGGTAGTAGCGGTAGGACAGATTGTACTATGGATAGAGATAGAGATAGAGATTGTGTGTGTCGACGATTTTGTATTTAGTGTGGGTGTGGGATGTGAGATGAAGTAGGAGTGGGAGTGGGGATGGGGATGGGGTGCATCATATTATTGAAAGAAAAATATTTGTATTTGATTATTGAAAGAGTTACATAGCACTACACATAATGGTTCACATAATTGTCAAATGACGGCTCACATGCGCCTCCCCTAATAGGAGGCCGCAATTATGTCAAATGTTATGTGTACTATGATGTACAAGTAGCATGATTGTAAAAATTAAGTAGTGTAATTTGGTTGTATAATAAGGTATTGGAAACAACTTAAAAGTATGGACAAAAATGTTGATTTTGCAACATGAAGGTGTCCATTAGTTTAGGTTTGGGCAGATAAACAAAACCGAGCCAAGAATATGGATTGATGCTGGCCTATGTTAGTAGGGTCAAGGAATCACAACGCAGTAATTGTGCCCCAGAACAAATTCTTAAGGCCAATTTAATTCCTTTTCATTTTCTCCACCTTTACTTTACCGCCCATGTTATGAGACCGTGTGAGAGGAATTTTGAAAAGTTAAATATTATTTTAGAGAATACAAAAGTTACTTGTATTTCAATAATTTTTTGTAAGCACTTTTTTCGATTAGAATGAACTTTTAGAGAAAGCTAACATAATGTAGTTTCCTTATAAATCTTCTATAAAAAGCAGAAGTTCTGCAAACGGATCTTATATTATTCAAGGTTGTGTTTCTATGACATGTACGGAACATTAAAATGAAGTAAATAAAAATTCTAAGTGATATTTTAATACTTATTCCTCTTCTTTTATTCATAAAAATAAATTAATTACTCATCTTCTAAAGAAGTGGTGAAAAATGATTCATGTGTACAATTTTAAATTTGTTGGAGACAAGACTAAATTTTTTCTAATTGTATCAATTTGGTGATTCTTAGATATTAAGAGTATATTTGCTTTGATGCTTCTGTTTTACAAAACATTCAAAACTTGTTTGATCTAGTATTTTGAAAAATATATTTTTTAAATTAAAGTTAAATTTATAATATAAAACTAAAAACGCAATTATGACATTTTGAGTATTTTCATGGGTGTGTTTGAATCACATTATTTTGAAAGAATGTATTTTGAAATAATAGATTGATAGAGAATGCATGGTTGAAAAAGAAGGAAAAATTGTTGATGTAATGAAAAATATTATTTTATTGAAAAATGTATGGTTAAAAATGAGTAGAAGAGTGAGAATGAAAATTTCAATGCGTGTCAAATAGGGGCTAAAACTCTAAAAAAATAAAATTATTAAAATTAAAATTCTAGAATTCTGAAAAAATAAAACATTTTAAATAGTTCAACATTTTAATAGTTATTTACATAAAAATTCTAACAAATATATATTTAAATGGACACAAATAAAAATTGTCAATCCAAATCATTAATTTTCTTTTTTTTATTTTCTGTGTTTGCCTACTCAATTTATTATTTATTTGTCTTTTAATTCAAAAAAAAAATATTGTAAGATTTACCAATTTTAAAATGTATATATTGCTTGAAACATATGTCATAAAATTATTCTATTTTATTGAATAATCAAAATTTATGAAATAAAATATCATAAAATAATTTTTAAAATTTTCAAACCAAACATATTTTATAGTTTTCAATTTTGAAAAATAATTTTACAAAATGACAAATCAAACGATTTTTAGCAATCTTAAAATGAACCTTCAAAACATAAAATTAAAAATAAACTCAGAACTTAAAACTGAAAGCTGAAACACAAACTAAATGGACAATAAGTTTCCTTTTGTAGTTTTATTTTTGCTAAATCTTTTATATTTCTTTTTTTGCTTTTATTATTTAGCCCATGTTTGGTGTAAATCAAAATCAGATTTTTAGTAGATTTTTATAAAAATTGACGAAATGTGTAGTTGAAAAATTGTAAAATCCATGAAATATATGGTTGAATTAATTATTGATTTTGATTTAAATTTGGATTTGGATTTTAATCGTACCAAACATAGACTTATTATAGTTTGGTATATATAAACTTTATAGAGCACTATCTAGACGTTAATAAGTAATTTTCACAAATAAAATGTTCAAGAGTAGATATTGATATGTTTCTTGACAACAATTGTGATACAGAAAATACCAATTCAAATCAAATGCCTTCAAAATCATTGTCTAGATCCAAGTTATAAATTTTCTCAATTCTCATTATATTTATTTATTTGTTCGAAAAGATCCGTGGGGAAAGAATTTATAAACGGTTTAATGTATAGATAAAAATAAAAAGTGGATAAATGTATAAAACTAGTGAGTTATTAAAAGGTATGATCGAAAATAAAGTTTAACAATTTATAAATTTTGCCAAATAAATCCTTTAAAATTTCGAGTTGCAAATAGTTACTTTATGAATTAATCTAGATGTACATTCCTAAATGACATTATTATTAACATTGTATGAGTTGTCAAAATCCGTATCATTGATTGTTTAAAGTGTTGTTAAAATTAATGTATAAAAAATTGTCAACTCACAATAATATCATCAATGATATCAAAATTAATGTACATGTAGCAAGGCGTTTACCTATTCAATCACGTGACAACTCGAAAAAGAATTTGCACGAAAACTGTCACTAGATACCCTGACTTTGAGTGCCAAAAAAATGAAATGTTGATTATAAGATTGTAAGAAATAAAAGGTAAGTACATAAGGCTGCAATTTTACCTTCCTTTTCTTTATCTAGGAAAAATACTATTTTACCTTCCTTTTCATTATCTAGGAAAATTCTTTAATATAAATTGAATAAATCCAAGTGTAGTTCGTTGATGTAACCATGGTTAAAAGGACGAGTCATCCAAACTCATCCATCCCCAAAACAAAGCATTTGATTCTATTCTTTCTTTTTCTTTTCCTTAAAAAAAAAAATAATAAATAAAAATAAAAATTCTCAACCACTCTGTGCCCTCCACCCTCTTCTCTTTCACGCACACATACTTCCATTCTTCTTTACAAAGTCGAAATACCAGCTGCCCGTCTTGCCCTTGTAGACTTCACCCAGAAAACCTCTGGTCAGCTCTCTCTCTCTCTCTCTCTCTCTCTCTATCTCTCTCACACACACACACACGCACGCACTCTGCATTAGGTTAAAGTCATTCATGGTTGTTTTGAGGAACTTTTGAAGGTCGACAGTTCTTCAGATCTATCTCTGTTTAACTAAACTTTTACTCAGTTTCTGGTATAATTTCCCTCTTCATTTTCTCTCAAAATTCACTTTTCAAGTAAAAATTTCGCTTATTTTCTGCTGTTTAAAGCCTCAAATTTTCTACTTTTCTGCCTCTGATCTCTTGTACGAATATTTCTGATTTCAACGACAGTATTATTGTCTTTCTCGTTTTCTTATATTACTATTTCATTATTTTTCTCTCTACCCTTTACTATTTGGAAACTTTCCAGGATTTCGTGAAATAATAATAAAACAAAAAAAACTTCTGTTTTTTTTTTTTTTTTGTTTTTTGGATATTTCTTAATTTATTTCCTCTGTTAAATAATTATTTTTAGGATAATTATTAGGAATTACTTTACGGGATTAGAGGAGGATGGAAGTTTCCAACGGATTCGGAGAAGATCTAACGGATTTCTGATTTTGGCAGGTCAACTTTGTCGAGTTGCCGTACACATGGAGGTGATTGTTAACCACGCTCCGCTAACGTGCGCCGGGGAGACTCTGTCCTCACTCCTCCTCTTTGTGGTCAAAGCCCACCACCTCTACTTGGCTCAAGTAAGCAAACTTATACCTTTAATTATTTTAGAACAATTCAATAGTGCTATCACCATTTTTGTGAGGTCATTGTTAAGTGATTCAAAACAAAAACTTATGCAAAATAATTTTCTGATAGGATAAGTGCTTATTTTTTTCCTTATTACCCGTGAAAAGTAATTCTCAAAATAAAAGGTAATTCGAATTTGATTATTTATTTTCATTTTATTCCGGGTATGTTAGGTAGTATAGCTTCTATTTCTACTTCTACTTTTCGTAAAATAATTTTTCAAGAATTCAAAAATAGTTTTTAAGTTTCAGAAGTAACTTATAAATTTTCAAAAGTATTGTCAAACGAATCCTTAATTCACTGCACGAGTTAGACCATGTTTGATTTTACTTCTTCTATAGAAGATATACTCTAGATGGTAAAAAAAAAAAAAGTTTAAAGTAGTCAATTTTAACTTTTTGTTACCTTTAAGCTAATAAAAAAATTTGATTTCGAGATATTTTCTTGCCCTTTAATTACTGTATGGTGTCAACTGTCGTATTAAATGCTAACGTGCACCTAGTACTAGTTTCCTCTTCTCGGAACCCAAAGAAGAATAAATTTGGATTATATGCCATTTTGAGGTCCGGGTTGGTTGAAGTTGGGCCCATACTAGAATAACATAGTCTGCCACACTCGAGTGGGCTCGTTACCTTTTTAATGAGACCACCAGAAGGCTAGAAATTAACCAAAAATAAAATAAAAAATAAAAATCATCCTTTGTGTTTTATAAATTAAAAAGAAAATAGAATCAATTTACCTAAAAATTAAATCATTTGAATTTTTGTTGGATTATGTCAAAATTTCTTAGGGCCCGTTCGGAAGAATTTTTATTTTTTACTTCTACTTCTTGTAAATAGTTTTATAAGGAAGCTACCTTAAATTATTTCCATCTAAATGTTCTTTTAGTTAAATAAAGTACCTTCAAAAAATTATTTAAATATGTTTAAAAGAAACTTTGAATTTTTCAAAAATTCTGTCAAACGGATCCTTAAAAACTTTCCCCGTCTCTAAAATATCCAAACATGACATCCGTTTTCTTGAAGATATTACTAACAACTTCCTTTTGTCTTTAAAATATTTCGGTAGAAATTTATGGTCGTAGTCAAAGTTATTGTTGATTATTTTAGTGCAAGTTTGGTTGTTAATTGTTATAAATATTCGAATATTCCCTTGGGATATTTTTAAAGAAGTATGCAGTATGGGTACCCTTGGGCCATAGCAGAGTTGTCATAATGGGCTCATGCATAAGCAAAAACAGGGCGGCCCATGGATTACGGCCCAAATCATCTCATCCAAAAATGATGGCCAATGGGCCAATGTGAAAATATATTTTGTACACAAGTATTGATCATTGATGTTTAATAAATCTGTGAATATTTTCCATTTCTGAAATTGGGATCTTAATCGAATAGTTTCAGGAAATATTCGCACTGATGATGATGAATGCAATTCAATTCAAAGGCGATCATAGCGATGATAATGGTTTGGAAGTAGTCGATGCTGGGGATGAAGACGAAGATGATGATAATAACGGAGATGGTGGTTTTGGAGATGGGGAGGAATCTGAAGAGGGAGGAGGGCATGCAAATAAGGCTCCCAACAACAATGGCGATGCCAAAGCCACAGACGGGAAGGGGAACTACGAAGGTGCAGAGGAGGAAGATGATGCCGCCAACGGCCACAATGATGATGACGAGGGTGATGACAATGATGATGACAATGATGATGATGATGAAGATAACGATGAGGAAGATGACGAGGAGGAAGTAGTGGAAGAGGAAGAGCCAGAAGATGACGAGGAGGAGGACGAAGAAGAGGAGCTCCAGCCTCCTAAGAAGAGGAAGAAGTAGATGACGTAAAATCTCTTTTTCGATTAGGTCATTGACCTTGTAACCTTATCTAGCTCATAAGGGAGAACTATTTAGACGTTTTATTGCTTTCATTTGCATGTTTTATTATCATTTCAAAGATATTTTAACTACGCAAGATCTCTTGGATCACTTCATGACTTTCATTATTCATTTACTTTTTTCTATTTTTTGTCTTTTTTACATCATGTCAAATTTATTTAAGCTTTCAGTAAAAAAATTATTACATCAGTGGCAACCTGCAAATCAAAACCGGAAAACAAACGCTAATGCTGAAAATGCATGCTTCAAGTGTAATAGGAATATAAAAAAGAAAACCAAAATTAAATATTTCACGAAGTGCAAAACCCACCTTGTCAAAATAAATAAATAAATGTATTAACTCTGAAATCCTTAAATCTTGTTACGAAATCCTAAAGTAAAAAGAACAAAAGGGCATTCTCAAGGTAATTCTATTTCTTTTCGTGCATACGTAGGTTTCGGGTACATGTACCCTTTTGTTTAAAGATCGTTCGACTTTTTCTTGAGAGTATGGCGTAGGTTACTTTAACACTGTGCTTGAACATTGGCTTGAGGTATTTTTTTCTAGCCCTTCTTACCCCTAAACCGTAGGGGCTTTCATGTTATGATTTTACTAGGGGTGACAATCAAGTCGAGTTGCTCGTGAGTTTAGTCCACAAGAAGTTTTGATACTAGCAATAGGTGGAATCGGGCACCGTTTTATTTTCACGAACTGAGCAAGCTCGGCTCATTCTGGACTCTTGTCTTGTAGGACACCAATGGTCATAATTATAACCGTTTAAAATTTTATATATATATAAACCCCCATTTCATTCCCCCTTCTCCGCCTTCTCAACCTGAAATTGTTATAATCTCCGTGGTAGTTCTTTTATTTTTCAACCTAGAGTTTTGTAATCTCCAAATTGCTTATTTGAGTTACTTCAATCCAATTCTAGTATAAATTCTCGTTTTATCTCTTTTTTTTGTTTTATGATGATAAAATATTACAAATAAGCAACATTTTTATAGTACATTTGATACATAAGAATTAATTGTTAATACATGAATTAAACACCCATTAAGATTCCTAAATACATAAATATAAATAAATTCATCTATAATAACTCTAGATTCAGGTAGATCAAAATTCATCAAGTCAAAATTTATTAAATCTAAATTAATGTGAATGTTAATCAATTGAGAATTATTAACACGAAATTCATAAATGACAATAATTTTGTAATATTTATTACATATTGAAAAATGAAAATAAGATATTGTTGAAATAATTGAATTGTAGTAGGTTTAAAATCGTCCAAAAATATTTCTCACTTTGACGTGATACTTAATATATTATAAATTATTCTTAATATAATCAAGAGAGTGTTGGAAACTAGTGAGTTCAACCAATACTTTAGTGCTTTATAAATATTTCATAAACTAATCCACCATTAGATCACGTTTCTAGTGTTCTAAATTTCGTTCCAATTTCTGATGATTTCCATGCTGGCAAATTTGTTGCTTGCTCTCTTAACCAAAATCGTATAGTATATTCAATATACCAAAAGTTTGAAAAAAACGAAGCGTGAGCCGTTGAACAAACAAGAACCAACTACAAAACAACAAGTGTAATTACTTGAAAAACATTGTTTTTTTTCTGAAGTGTATATTTTCTTTGAAGCCAACTACTTTTTCACCATCTTTCATTATCCTTAAGAAAAAATAGAAAGAGAAAATAATAATAATAATAATAAACTGTTCACCAAAATTTAAAAGATTAACCTGTTTGACACACATTTTTTCAAAATATATTATTTCAAAACTCATTTTTAACCACACATTCTTCAATAAAATAATATTTTTCATTACATTAATAATGTTTTCTTACTTTTTAGCCACATATTTCCCATCGTATCTGTTGGGAATTCAAGGACCACGTATCGCTCGAATACCATTTGATGAAACCAACCATCGGAATGAATTATTGAATTTATATGGCAAATAATAAAGTATTAGATCAAGTAAAAAAATAATAAAGACAAGAAATATGACAAATGAATTAAAAGATTTTATTGACTCAAGAATAATGAAGAGTAGAGAAAATTACAATAGATCCTATAATTCTAGTAATTTATTTTCTCACACACTATAAAAATTGTATAAAAGAACTTAATATTTATAGGGAATATGTAGGGAATGTCCAAACTCTCCTAATAGAGTTGTTGATGAAGTAGGATACTAAAATAATCAAGTCCAAAATAAATTTCAACTCCCAATGGGCTTTCAAAATAGAATTTCAACTTAACATAGGATTCCAATAGCATTCCAAACTGAATTCTTCTTGAAGTGTGCTTCAATTAGAATTTTACAATACTTCAAACAAGAAATTCGGATCACACCAAATTCTAACAATGTCACCATTTAAAATACGATCTTTCCTCAATAGTATCCATCAAACACACCCTAAGCTCAAATTAGAACAATAATCCACATTTTCTACAACAACTACAGAATTCTATTCTGATTTTCTTGATAGGCAAAAACAATCCGTACAAACTTGCCGGTGAATTAATTTAAATTGTCCTTCTGAACCAAAAATTCATCCAAAATATGTGTATTGGATCAAACTGCAGTCGAGGGGATAAGTGTACCATATAATTAGGCTCTTGCCGCTCCACACAGTCGAGTCAGTGCAACCCTTTCCGTCAAAACCCATGGCGGCAGCTCCGTCCATGCAAAACAGATAACAGTATAAGAGCTAGCTCCTTCTCAATGATACTATCATTTTGCTCATTTTTTACGCGACGATATTCTGCTAAAATCTCCTCAGACACGATCGAACATCTACAAAGTGGGCAAGTAGCCTTGTATTCTTGTAGCCATTTCTCCACACAATGTCTATGGAACAAGTGTTTGCATTCCAGCTCTCTTCCCTTTTCACCTTCCACAAATTCAGACAAGCAAATGGCACATTCTTGGAACTCCGAATCCGGGTTCTTTCTGTAAATATATGTCGAGCTGTTCTTGTCGATCATCGCCATGTACTTGTAATTCGACCTCATGAGCCTATAAAACTTCCACAAAACGAAAATAGCTAACACGATCAACCGGATTATTTCAGGAAGCACTGTAAGATAAAAAGAAACAACCATTCTATTCAGCGTGAGAACCATTGTTTTTCCTTTGAGGAGCTTACTTCAAAAAGAATAATGGCTAAAACAAGTTCAGATACAAAATTCTATATATAGAGGATTGTACTAAATTAATATTCTGATTCTTGAAAGCAACATTCGTAATTTCTTGGTTTTTTTGGTGTCTGGTTTCAGCTTCTAAATTCTAGCAGGGTTTGCAGGCTAGATTTATGTCAATTATTTATGAACCCACCAACTCACATGCTTATGAGATTTGTATTAATAATTCATAGACAAGACAATCCGTGGTTAAACATGTAAAACATCAACCAGATGGAGTTACTCTATAAATTGCGTGAACATCTGCAGCCAAATACTAAATAACAATCATATAAAAGTAGGCATTTATTTCTATCACCTACTCTTAGAGGAGAGGGACTTTTAATCTTTAGCTTTTGATTTTAGTAGTTCCGATATGATTACTTTCCTTCGCCAACTTGACTTATTCAACCATTTTTTATCGGGATGTTAGATTGTTAAGTTCCGAAATCTAATTAATGTCACTGCGTAGATTGATCTCTTTGATGACGTCATCGTGGGATCTCCTTCTGGGAGCGCAAGGGGGCGGAGCCCTCAGACCAAAATTTGATAAGAACAATTTAAAAATTTTACACTTATAATTTCGATTTTATTATTATTTTTCTTATAAAAATAAATTTCTTTTTTAAAATACCGTATCACACATTTATAACCAACTTGTAGTATGTTATAGCAATTAGCTACTGGATTATTTTTAATAGTGTTTGAATTGAATTTTCGAGTTAAAGATTTAGGATCACTCTCTCTACAATCAATTCTGAAAAAAGTGGCTATATCCGCAACATACTTATATCCTTAATTTTTTTTTTATTTATTACTTCTTATTTTTTACATTTCACTAATAAAAAAAATCTCGACCTTAATCATAATTTTTGTTCAAAAATATTGTTAATGCACTTTAAAATAATGGTCAAGTATTTAATCGTATTTTTCATTATTATTTATTTTGCTTATTTAAAATTCAATGGGCAAATAAGTTCTTTTATTCTATCTTAAAAATTTTTCGGAGAGAAATTATAATCATGAACAATTTAGTTTAATTTAAAAATAAGAATGTGATGAAAAAAATTTAAGACATAAATGTTATAATGTGTTAATGTTATGAACATTTCATGTAATTAAAATGTAATTGAGTTACTAAAAGGGTAATTAGCACATAACGTCTTTACTTTTCACTATTATTGTGAAAAATATCCATATCTTTTATTTTTAGGCATTTTCACTCTTATTTTCACATTTCATTGATAAAAGGTTATTTTCATCCATTTTTTTCAATTAAAAGCTGCGAAATGAATAATACCTTCTGTTTAAATCAAACACAATGACAAAAAAAAAAAAAAAAAAAAAAAA
>CAIGRB010070630.1:51574-69592 GCA_903798255.1 Fraxinus quadrangulata | reverse complement strand
GAAAGAACCTTTTTTGAACCGCGGCTTTTAGTTTCTTTATTGTTGTTGGGGAGCCGATTGATCTGGGTTGGTTTCCGGCCACCCGGATCAATCGGCATCCCAAAGCACATGGGGATATGAGCGCCTATCTAGTTCTCATTGTAAAGAAATCCACTGAATATTCCTTTAGTTTCCCGCCTGACACAATTTGACACGCGGTGAGACATGATTGACTTCAAATCTTATAGATGTAGAATATCAAGTTCTACACTTGGTCGAGGATACATACACAATTTCAATTTGACACGCGATGAGACATGATTGACTTCAAATCTTATAGCTGTAGAATATCAAGTTCTACACTCGGTCGAGGATACATACACAATTTCTAAACTTAACGAACCGATGTTGCATTTTCTAATTCGAATTTAAAACGCAACACCTGAACCTAAGTCACTTCTGTAAAATAAACGAAGCATTGCCTTCTTTGGCCTAAAATATTTCTTACTGTTTACTTTTGAGTCATAACGCAATATCACTTCATTAGTTGCTGAAATTATTTTTGAAGATCTCTGTTTATTACTGAAATCAGACATTCACATACAGACAGTTCTAAACTGGAATTCTAAAACAAAATATTTCAAAATTCAATCAATCACTCTGAATAACATCAAATTCAGTAACTTTAGAGAGAACTGACCAGTAAATTTCTGAAAATTGGACTTCAATTACACGCTCCGGTAGTGCATTTTGGCCAAAGACAGGATTCTCGAGAAGAAAGTGAATCAAAAAGGAGAGGCTTACACGCACAGTAACAGCTTTGCACACACATATATGTAAATCTTGTATGTATCTTAGAGAGAGGAGAGAGAAGCGGAATCGGTGAAGGGAATTTTTGGCAGACAATGTAAATGGGAATGCTTTAATATAAGATTTGTTACCCAATCATTTGGAGGGAATTTGTCCCTCTTGCTTTTGAATATTTTCTTTTTTCTTGAACAAAATTTAGTTAAAAAATTATTATCGATAATCTAAAATCGACCCTCGTAGGTTTTCAAAACGGATTTCTATTCACTTGTTTTCTTATTCAAGTTCTCGTTTGTATTTCAGAAAATTAAAATTGCTATTGTCACAGCTTAACACCGTACAAGTTGAAACGTTATATCGTTTGTTTTTTTTAAACTTCAGATGAACTTTGGACTCTATAACACATTTTGTAAATAATTTTTAAAATGTTAAAATCTTAATAGGATTTATGTTGAATCCATGTTTCTTTTAAGGGTTATCGACGTAAAAAATACTATATTAAACTAAAAACCAATAAAATAAGTATTAAAAAGTCGTTTGAAATGATTCAGCCTATCTGAAATATTACTTGAATTAGCACTCAAATATTAGCCTTTTCAATTAATTATCCACAAAATTGTGACAAAATGTAGTAAGAAATAGGTTAGGTTTATAGAGGATGCTAGTGGATTCATTTTGGGTATGTCTGTTAAGGCGAATTAATTAATATTAAATAATATTAAGGAAACAAAGTAATTATCAATTTTTAATTAAGATTAACTATTTTAATTAAGAATGGTAATCAATTATTATCCCTTAATTTACATAGTAATTATCAATTAATTCTTGAAATATGTTAAATAGTTTAATAGTTTAGATGAACAAATGAATGGCCAAATATCAGTCAACATTTGTTATTTCTTTTAGGATTAAAAACTGATAGCAAAATCTACTTTTTTGTTAATTCAAAAAAAAAAAAAAAGTTGGATTTTATTCACTGAAACTGTCTGATAGTATCTCATATAAAATAATTTTGTCGATGTTTTTGCTGTCACATGAGATGACATATTTAAATTGCTGGAAACCAAACCTAGCCAATATCATGTCCAAAGAAAAAAGTTGGATGTTTTTACCTCTACAAAAAGCATGTCCTTTCGATCCAACCACCATCCAAATTATGAAATTTGTGATTGTTCTATTCTATTTTGTCGACACGCAAAGTAAAGCATATTCTCGATAAATTTAAATATTTCAAGATTTGGCTAAAGCTAAAAAAAACCCCAAACATAATTTGAATGGAGGGTCGCGGAAAGCCTTGTTATTAAATGTTCTACTTCTACATGGAAAGACGTTGCGGAACCGCGTTCGCTCGTAAAGAAAAACAAGTTTTTCCTACCACTATTGAGATATTTGATCTATATCTCTGTCGATGTTGTTGGTTCTGTTCTATAATCAACTACCTAGGATAAGTAACCCCTATAGTAACAATTTTAAACGGACTATTAACCTATCACGATTTTCTTCTGATTATCATAATTTAGAATCATTTATAAAGAATAATATAGAACAATATATTTTAGTTTATGAGAGTATAAATAATTTTTGTTGACGATGATTATTATTGTGATTTATAAAGTCCCAAGGCATAAAGTAGAGTAGCTTTATTTATTGTCACAAGATTAAAGGCGTGTGGATTATTTGTATACTTTCCACTAAACATCAAAGCTAAAGGTAAGGAGGGATTGTCGTGTCTCATCTATTTATTGCTTCTATCCTAATGTTGGCATCTTTCACATTTGATATTAAGCCCATTGAGCATAACACTTATTTCTGGCTACAGAATCGTACTCTACTCTCACTTTTGCTCTACAAAGATCAAGATAAAATGGACGTACCTTAACTATATGTTACGTTTCTATCAACTTGTCTAGTATACTCTCATATTGTTTGATTATGTAATGTTATCTATCATTAGTTATGATTATCATTAATTTATGCAGTAATGGACCCTGTCCACTGTCGCCTCACGTGATCGATGCGGGTAAAATAAATTTAAAAATAATTGGAGCTTTCAAATGTATTGTAGAGTCATAAAGAACAAACTTGCATGCATTTTTAATTAGCTACTTCATATATTAGTCCCAACGTGGAAGTACATTCAAAAGAAATCCAACAATTTTGGACCAATTAGGATATCTTAGTACAATAATCAAGAAGATATGGAAAATGAAATTACGTAATGGCCCCATTTGTTTTGACATAATGATTATTGATTTTTCATTAAGATTTTATTCATGCATGCAAAATTCTTGTCGACAATTTGTTTGATAGTGGATATGTGTGTGTTGATGTAGATGTACACCTACAAATTTCTTGCCTTGTTATGATTCAAAGTATCTTATCCTAAATTACCCTAAAAGCAATGCATTGGGGTCTTTTTTCTAGAAGAGTTCACCTCACCTGACCCTCCCCTAAAAATAAATAAAAATAAAAATGGCTCAATTGCTACTAGGAATCGACTTACATCTCTAATAAAGTAGATGTCGTAAGTTCGAATTCTGGAAAATTGGATAAAAAGCCGTAAGATGTAAGATAGATAGATTTTCTTTCAAAATCGACAATACATATGAGTTTATGATAGAGCGTGAAGTCTAGATCGTTAATTATTCGAGAAAATAGTGCTCAATATGGGGCTGTTTTGACATATTTTTGAGAGGGACTCATTCCTTTGTTTTGAAAGATCAACGTTGATTCGTGTTCTCCTCCGTGAAAACATCGAAATCATATATTTACTTGTAAAAAATAATGCTCGAATGAATGAGAAATTGGAGTTCATGTCCTCTTGCGGCCATGCAGCACACATCAAATTTAGATAAAGAAGGCCAAAACTCAGTGTGGTTGGTTGTCAATGGAGCAAGCTAAGCGGGCCAAACTACGTTCAAAATAGAGCATTTTGGTACTAAGCCGGCCTTTGGTTTAGAGAAAAATTAATTTTTTAGTAGATTTTGATAAAAGTTGATGGAATGTGTAGTTGACTTAGATTTTAATCAACTTTTTTAGTTGAACCAAACATGAACTAAGTTTTAATTCATGCTTTTGTATATCGAATTTGAGTATCTAAACTTTAGGTTGAGTATTTTTTATTGATTTATATCGTTTTTATTTGAACAATTTGAGAACCATCGAGAGATGATACATGTTTAGTTTGCTCGTGATAACAAGCACTGTTACCACCTCGCCAAATTTCGAGGCCTCGATAACTGCCACGTTGGCGGATGTGTAAGCAGTCAGCCCACGTGGACCAAATTAGCAAGGAGGGAGATCGAGCAGAAGATTTGACGAGGCCCTTTTTATTGACCTGGCCGAGGTCGCCGAGGTTCTGAAGTTCCGAGGCAGAAGCTCATTCCAGTTACATGAGGACCTCGAACCAAAGCAGGCATCGTCCCACCACGAGGCCGATGTTGTTCCCCGTAATAGATTTGGAGACCTTTCGAACGTGATTGATTTAACACTTGCATTAATGCTTGTCAGTATGACAGCCCACTGTGTTGGACGGCTGACCCCTTGTCCATATATTTAATGAATGAGTAGACGGCGACGTGAGGTCTTAGTCAGGAAGATGATGCCACGTGGTTCTAATCCAACGGCTACCACGTCTGTTGAACACAGTATAAATAGGCTCATATTGTAAAAGGAAAGGGGGGACAATTTTTAGACACGATATTTAAACATATAAACACATACACACTGCCCGATCGATCTTTCAAGAGATTATTACATGAAAATCGTTCGGATCGTTTCTAAATTCATATTTTGACGATCGTAGTTAACACAATCGTCCCCATTTGTATTTGTCGGAGTCCGAACGTCTCGTCTCTCGTCAAAAAGTGCCTCCCGCGCTCAATTCCAACCGATTATCATCGTCAATTCGGTAAAAGCGCGCCGAAACTGCGCTTGACGTGGCAAAAGTGGGCCCGGTACCTTTTGAGCCATTTTTTAGGGTCAACAAGCACTATAATTTGCATAAAAGAAAAATATTTACACTTCGAAATTGTGTGGTCAATGAATTGATTTTTTTGAGTTTAATGCATTTTTTATATTAATTGTGAATTTGCATAGAGATATAAAAAATATTACTTCATATCACGTGGAATAATTTACTCCACATTTTACTTGGAATGATTATTGTCATTAACTTGGTGAAACGTGAATTCTAACGTTTTAATCAATTCAATTTTCCCAAATGATTCATATTCTTACTTTTTATTTTATTTATTTAAGTTTAGTTTAAAAATAGTCAAAAATTGATTTGTCAAGTAAAACTAAAATTAATACAATTTAACCCATAAATTAAATGGTCTTTGTGAGAATTATATTCGATTTAATCACTTTACTATTCAATACTTGATATTTTCACTTATAACCCCATAGCATAGTTTAAATTTAGCCTTTTGTATAGATGACTAGTTGTATGTCAGTACAATGTACGGGTTTTGATATTTTTAAGGTAATGTTAGCGTATCAAAAGAATGATATTTATAATGATATTTTTAAGGTAGTGTCCGCGCTGTACAAAAGCATGTCTTTTCAATCCAATCACCGCCCAACTTGTGAATTTTGTGATTATTCTATTCTATTTTGTTGAAACGATAAAGTAGCTTAATCTCGATAAATTTAAATATTTCTAGATCTGACAAAAATTAAAAAAAACCTAACATAATTCGAATGGAGGTTGGTGGAAAGCCTTGTTATTAAATATTCAACTTCTATATGGAAAGATATCGCGGAATTGCGTTCACTCATGAAGAAAAACAAGTTTCTTTATCACTATTGAGATAATTGATCGATAACTCTATGTTGCTACTGTTGGTTCTATTCTGTTACCAACTATTTGGGACAAGAAACCCCTATAGTAACAATTTTATGTAGACTATTAACCTACCATGACTTTCTTCTGATTATCATAACTTAAAGTCATTTATAAAGAATAATATAGAAAAATATATTTTATTTTATTAGAGTATAAATAATTCTTATTGACAATGATTATTATTGTGATTTATAAAGTCCCAAGGCATAAAGTAGAGTACCTTCATTTATTGTCTCAAGACCAAGGCGTGTGGATTCTATGTATATTTTCCACTAAACATCAAAGCTAAAGGTAAGGAGGGATTGTCGTGTCTCATCCATTTATTGCTTTTGTTCTAATTTTGGCATTTTCCACTTTTGATAGTAAGCCCATTGAGCTTAAGACTTTCGTATTTTTAACTACACATTCATACTTTATTTTCATTTTTGCTCCACAAAGATCAAGATAAAATGGACGTACCTATATATAAACTATATGTTACGTTCTCATCAACTTGTCTCGTGTACTCTTATATTTTTTATCAAGTAATGTTATATATTATCAATTATGATTACCATTAATCTATGTAGCAAGAATTTGTCTACTCTTGGTGTACATAGTCTCTCTCATGTAGCAATGGACACCCGTCCACTATCACCTAGGCTAACGTGATTGACAGGCAAAATAAATTTAAAAAAAAAAATTGGAGATTTCAAATGTATTGTACTCATAAAGAACAAGCTTGCATGCATTTTTAATTAGCTACTTTATATAGTAGTCCTAAAGTGGAAGTACATTCAAACGAAATCCAACAATTTTGGACCAATTAGGATATCTTAGTACAATAATCAAGAAGATATTGACATAAAGATTGTTGATTTTTCATTAAGATTTTATTCATGCATGCAAAATTCTTGTCGACAATTTATTTCCTATAAGATAATGGATACGTGTGTTGATGTAGACATACACTTACAAATTTCTTGCCTTGTTATGATTCAAAGTATCTTATATTGGGGTCTTTTCCTACTAGAAGAGTTCACCTCACCTCACCTCACCTCACCAACCCCCCATTCATAAAAAATAAAAAAAAAATTAAAATTAAAATTGCTCCATTGCTACTAGAAATCAACTTACATCTCTCATAAGATGGATATCATGTTAGCCCAAGATTGACTAATCAAGAGGAGGGTGAATTAGTTTTTAAAACTTTTTCTAAGAATTAATCTAAATTCAAGTAAGTAAATACTAAATAAATTAATTCAAATAATAAGCACAAATATGAAAGTGATAAGTAAAAGGGTGAGATGATGCAAACGATATATTTATGGAGGTTCGATCCCAAGCTTGATCTACGTCCCCCGTTACCAAGCTCTCCATCACGAGCAAGGCCTTTTTCCATTATCGTGATTGACTTATGGTACAATCCAACATTTTATAACGTTTTCGGTGACTTACAAATAATGAGCACCGATCCTTATACAATGTTGAGCTTTACATGATCTCAACACGATCCACACTATTTAGTTTTACGGGACCTGAATATGACCCACAATTCAAAATGAGTTTACAAGTGAAATATTCTCTTCTTAATGAATAATAGATTCAAAGTTGAGAATAAGAAGAGAAGAAGGTAAACACGTTGATAGATGGCAATAAATATGATTCAAGTGTTGGATTTGAAAAAAAATTAATAGAAATTGATTTTCTAAGTTTAGAATGATCAAACGTTTTTTAAGTATAGATCAATTTATGAGGATGAATAAATAGTGAAAATCAATGATTTATCTCAATAAATGCTCACTTATTGCTCTAGGAAATGTTTAAATTGAATGCAAAGTGAATTGGTATTTATAGGTGAAAAACTGTTAAAAACTCTGTCCAACGACGTCCGGTACATACCGGACGGTCAAACAACCATTTTGTCAGAAAATCAGATCGGTTGAATTTTTGACCGTTGGAGCAAAACCATCATACCGGATGTCCGGTATGGCGTATCGGACGTCCGGTATGAACGGTTTACGCCGAAACATCCTCGTTTTAATTTTTAACAAATGTAAGTACTCGAGAGACGTTAAAAATGATTTTTCAAGGNATATGTTAGGTACGACAGAAAGTGCCCCGACGTCCTTCGTTTGTTATTTTAACAAATGTAATTTCTTGAAACACGTTTTTAAATGATTGTTCAAGGTATTTGACATATTTCAAATTTATGTTACGATTTTTACCTTTGAAAAACTAAAAATGTTTTGTGTCTTGACTTTTTGTGCATAAAATCAATATCGAGCTTTTCACGATTCATTGCTAATGATTAAAGCATTTTACCTTTACATATGAAAAAAAATATTTAAGTCTAATGTATTCGATGTTTGACCGTTGAATTTCTCGTTGATTGATTTTGCGTGAATGCTCGGCTTCCATCTCAATTTTCATTGAACATTAATTGCGAGTCTTTTGATAGCGATCTTTATATTTTCAATTGATCAACTTAGGTATAACGACTCGAATACAATTGTTAGAGATAAAAGCAATATGTTTGTCATAATCAAAACATGAAGTCAACCATAGATCAACATATCAGTCTTAAGTTCGAATCCTAAAAGATATGATATAAAGTCGTAAGAGGTATAGGCATATGTTCTCTCAAAACGAACAATACATATGAGTTAATGCTTGGGCGTATGGTCTAGATCGTTACATTATTTGAAAAACATCATAATTTGATCTCTTGAGACACCGTATCAAATTGTTCCTTAGACGGGGTGTACCACTATTACTAGATCCACTTAGTTTCTTATTGCAATTGAAACAAACAGCTTAGCATGTATCTGCTTTTTTAACTCTCTGTCAAAGTGATTCCCATAAACATTAGGTCAATGTCTTTGGTTTCTTGGCAAGGATCTCGCCCAAGATTTCCATGACTTGGAATTAACATTCCCACATTATGTGCGTCAAGAAACGACGAAGCTCAAAAGATAAAACAACCTTCATAAATGAAATACAACAGATTAAACGATCTAATCACGATTACTAAATTGTTGGAAGATAGTGCTCAATATATGGGGCTGTTTTGACATATTTTTTAGAGGGATTCATTCTTTTGCTTTGAAAGATCAAAGTTGAACATCCAAACATATATTTACTTGTCAAAAAATAATGATCAAGTCAATGAGAAATTGGAGTTTATTGGACTTTTCAGTTGATAACCCACTTATATACTACCTATTAGGCCTCAACTATTTCCTAAACCTAAAAGCCCATACCTGTGTTGCCCCGTTACTGTTGCAAAATAGGGTGAAAGTCTCGTAGCCGTGTGTTTGAGAGAAAGGCAGCGTCCCTTGGTATCCTGCTTCTCGGTCTTGGCTTTGTTCTTGATTGTACTTTGTCTTCTCCTACTTCTCTAGCCTTTGTGACTGATTCTTGAGGCTACCATATTCTTCACACTCAGCCCTTTGCGGACAAACCATAGCAACCGATCGTGGTGTTTGTGGTTTGGAGTTGGGTTGTTAATTATGCTGTAGATTGATAATAACTAAGCCTGAAAATTGATTGGATTGGAGTCTATTATTCTACAATTGGTATCAGAGCATTGGTTAGTGTGGATTCCTGTGAGAAATCGACCAAAAACCAGGCGAAAATTGCAGTTTTAATACAGTCTGATTTTTCGTTCGAAGTCTAAACTTGCAAACTCTGTTTCCGGCCAAACCAGTGGCCATTTGAAGAATCCAGTACCACATGAGGCTTCTGCAGGTAAAGGCGTTCCTGGGTCAACCGCACTTGGTGATTGGCATCGGCACTTGCGGCGACGCGTGGGAACTCCGCTTGTGCGAGCAGTTTTCGGTGACGGTTTCTTCATGCAGTGTGCTTATTTTGATTTCCTGAACGTACTGATATTTTTAGTTTCGTGTTTCAAGTTACATAGAAAAATTTGGATGATTATACCATTGCTGGGTTGACGGTCGAAATTACCATACATTTATTGAATTACTTTAAGCCACAAATCGCGGCCTTAAAACAGTAAATTCGCATATCTCGTAATTTACGGACTCAGATAGGTCCGCTTTGATAAATTGGTTAATTCTATTTAAATTTCAGCATTAGCGCGTCATCATATGATGTGACATTATGATTGAGGTTACCGTGAAGGGGTAAACATTGATTGTATTAGAAATTTAGAAATTATTTACTCTATTTGAAGTTTTGAATCTTGATTGCAAGTTGGTTATTGATTTTGTGCTCTAATTGTCATCTAGTCATTGCGTGTGACTACATTGCGTGAAAATTTGAATTTTTTGTTAACATACATTCGTGTTGCATTGAATATCCTATTAGAACACCTTGATTTGACCTGTTTGAACATTCTTTTGATCTAAGATCGCGAATCTTACAAAACCCTAGAAATCTAGAAATATGTATATTGTTGCTTTAGGATTACTTTGTGTGACCTATTTGTGTATTTTTTATTGTTCTATTTTTCAAAATGTCTTTACATTTCAAAATTGAAATTTTCAATAGGAAATGAGATTTTTCAATTTGGCAACAAAAAATGAAGGGAATTTTGGTTCAACAAAAAGTTTCGAAAGCCATAAATAGCAAATTTTCTGCAAATTTAATAGAAACACAAAAAGAAGAATATAATGAACTTGTTTACATTTCAATTGTTTTACACATGTCTGACACTGTTTTGAGAAAAGTTGAAAAACTTGATTCTACCAAAGAACTTTGAAAAAAGTTGGAAGATTTATATTTGCTTAAGTCTACTCCAAATAAGTTGTATTTATTTGAAAGATTTTTCAACTTTAAAATGGATCTTTCAAAGGATCTTGAAGACAATTTGGATATTTTTAATAAATTTGTTCAGGATTTTGTTAATTGTGGAGAAAATATGTCTGAAACTTATAAAGCTAATATTTTACTTAATTACATGTCTGATTCATATAGAGAGGTTAATAGTGCAATTAAATATGATAGGGACACTCTAACACCTGAGATTGTCATAAACTCTCTTAAGAGTAAGGAGATGGAGATTAAGGTTGAAAAAGAAGATAATAGAAGTGATGAGTTGCATATGATGAGAAATAGAATGAAATTTGAGCAGATGAATTTGGGTAGAGTTCAAGACAATGGTGATTTGAGTAGTGACTCGAGTGATGAGGGTGATAAGAAGAATAGCAAGCGATGGGACAAGTCTATTGGTAGACGGTGTTACAATTGTGGTAAGGTTGGACATTTTATTAGGAATTGCCCCAAGAAGAAAAAGGAAAGTAAGACGAGAGACGAAGAGAATTTGGCTATAAGGTCGAGTGATGATCATTATGAGATTTATTGAGAGTAAATTTAGTTACTGCTTGTGCATCCACGTGTAATCCTTTCTGCATGTGTGTGATTGCTCAATTATGTTATATGATTATATGTTGCATTTCAATGTATTTGATATGTGCATTAACATTAATCAGAGTGATCTTATTACTTAGTGTAATTGCTTACATGCATAGTAGGTTGAGATGCATTAGCAGTGTGTAGTATGTCTTTTGGTGAGATGGAGTATAAATGTCTAGGGGTACATTGGTGGTTTGTACCGGGGATGTGGAGTGTGACATTTGGATCACGAGTGGAGAGGTGATCAAATGTTGAAATCCTTTATCTAAGAATAGACACTGATTAGGTTGAGTGTGAGAGAGATACTTCTATCACTTCTGTTAGGTGGAGACTCATTATCCACGTAGGTGGGAAAAGTGATGTGGAGATAGAGGATTATCCCAAGAACTTATGATCTATTGTGACTTACCAGTTAGACATAGGGTTGAGTGATTAGTCTAGTGAGCATGGTGGGCGATGATGTGAGATTTGTGTTCTCGAGGTGTAAGCAATACGGAATGGATTATGATAGGATAAGTGTGGTGAAATCTTCTTTGGGGGGTCATTTATGTATTTGTTGCATATGTGTTGGCCCGTTGATTAACTTAATGTTAATATGTCGTTCTGTGTGAACATATTTGAAAAGATCTATGTTATCCTACATGATATCTCCACGCATGTTTATTTGCTTTTGATTGATTATTGTGATTATCTGCTTCTACTTGGGTGTTCTTGACTATAGCCTCGGTAAGTATATGAAGTAGATACGATATGTGTTTCGAGTTCGAAACATGAGATAAGATTTGTTATTCCAATTTCGTTGATTCCCTTGATTATGCAAGTATAAAATGTGTGTTTTGGTAGTTTGCAGATTTATTGGGAATCAAGGTGGAGATTTGTCGGATTTTGATACCCAATAAATTTCGGGTAATGATATTAAACCGTTTTTGTTTGGATTATACTTCATAGGCATCAGTTGATGAGTGAAGTGAAATATTGATACCACAATTATTCAAACTGATCCTACAACCTATTTGAGAAATTTGAAGTAGCCTAATTTAATTAATGCTACTAATGGCCCGAACCATTACCTTGGAAGGCTTTTCAGTTGATAGCCCACTTATATACTACCTATTAGGCCTTTACTATTTCCCAAACCTAAAAGCTCATACCCAACCCCTTTATATGTGTTGTCCCGTTACTGTTGCAAAATAGGGTAAAAGTTTTGTAGCCATATGTTTAAGAGAAAGGCAGTGTCCCTTGGCTTTGTGCTTCTCGGTCTTGGCTTTGTGTTTGACCGTACTTTGTCTTATCCTTCTTCTCTAGCCTTTGTGGTTGATTCTTGAGGCTATCATATTCTTCATACTCAGCCCTTTGTGGGCAAACCGTAGCAACCGGTCATGGTGTATGTGGTTTGGGAGTTAAGTTGTTAATTGTGGTGTCGATTGATACTAACTGAGCCCGAAAATTGGTTGGATTGGAGTCCATTATTCTACAGAGTTCATGTCCTCTCATGGCTATATAACACGCATCAAATTTAAATAAAAGAGGTAAAAACCCAGTATGGTTGGTAGTCAACGAAGCAAGCTAAGAAGGCCAAACTAAGTTCAAAATAGAGCATTTTGGTATTAAGCCCCTCTTTGGTTTATATAAAAAAATAGATTTTTAGTAGATTTTGATAAAAATTGATGGAATATATAGGTGAAAAGTGGTGAATCATATTAAATGTGTAGTTAAAATTAATTATTGACTTTGACTTATATTTTAATAAATTGTTTTTAGTTGAACCAAGCACGAACTAAGTTTAAATTAATGCTTTTGTATGTCGAATATAAGTATCTAAATTTTAGGTTGTGTATTTTTTATTGAATTATATCGTTTTTGATTCAAACAATTTGAGAACCATCCAGAGATGATAGATATGTAGTTTGCTCCTGATAACATGCAACTATAATTTGCGTAAAAGATAATATATAGCCTTTGAAATTGTGTGGTCAATGAATTAATTTTTTTAGTTTAATGCATTTTTTTTATTAATTGTGAATTTACATAGAGATATGAGAAATATTACTTCATATCACATTGAATAATTTAAGATCACTTCACATTTTACTTGGAATGATTATTGTCATTAACTTGGTGAAAGGTGAGTTCTAGTTTTAATCAATTCAATTTTTCCCAAATGATTCATATTATCTTTTTTTTATTGTTATTTATTTAAGTTTAGTTTAAAGACGCTCGAAAATTGATTTGTCAAGTAAAATTAGAATTAGTAAGATTTAACCAATAAGTTAAATGGTCTTCATGAGTGTTGGGTTATTATGCCAAAATAACATATCGATGACAAAAACATCAAAACCAAGCATGCACATAAGCAGTAAAAACATTATCAAATGTTTACCCAATTCGGTGAAGTCTAATTGGGGGACTCAGAGGTAAAAGTTCGTCACTAGTGCAAGAAAACCATTAAGAAAGAGTACAAGTATGGACAACCCAAGTCAGAAACTTCTTCCCCACAAATCTAACAAGATCTCCTCAAATATTACATTAATTTATATCAAGAACACCAAACCCTCCAACCTGAATATCTACAGATTTACCGGCCAAAATAACATGGCCTAAATAGTGTAGTAGTCGATTTTCATAGGGTTACAACAGTAGTTTAAAAACAATAAAATAGAAGAATAATAAGAACCAGAAGACTCGGACTTGAGAGAGAAAAAGACGGACTCAAGAGAAACCAAAAAAGTCAGAATCATCTCAACGGATAGACTCCTTCCCACCATAAATCCAAGAGATTAGATCCCAGCTATTGATAGAGAATAGACGGTCCAAATCGTTCCTCAACTAGCACCATCTAAGTGATGTACACAAGGCCAATTGGGGATTTCCACTTAAGGCCATCCACATCCAACCCAGCAGCACATCAATTACCAGTTTGCCATTAGTAAATCGTGGTTTGCAGAAACACATTTTTATAATCTTCACCTTGGTTCTCAAACCACACTTTCTCTAGTTGCTTACTTATACATGACACTAAATTACCCTACATAATCACTCAAGTACCTGTAAAAGATTAACCAGTGTCAATATGGAAGAGAGATAAACATGATCTGAATTTAGTCACAAGTATTTTAGTGCCCATATAAGATTACTTAACATCAGTATGATTTTTTTCAAGAATAAGATCACCAAATGCTAACATTTCCCTTATGAAATGGTACTTCACCTCAATGTGTCTAGACCTTTTGTGATAAATTGGATTCTTACTCATAAGTAAAGCACCTTGACTATGGGTGTAAGAATAACAGGTGATTCATGCAATAAAATCATTTCACTTAAAATTCCTTTTAACATGGGTAAGAGGCAAGTAGATTCGATTCAGCCAGATGGTGATTGATAGATATTACGAGTTACATCGCACTAGTATAGAGCCACTACCTACTGAGCCCAATATAACATTGGTTGCTCGATTTCTATACGGTAGAGATGATGCATGGTCACTTCGTACGGATCGTTTAATGAATAATCAGTTGACCTCGGAGTTGAGACTCCTTCATATCTTTATCTCCACCGTCATCCATCCTACAACCCAACGGAGTAGGTTTAATGGAGAAATGGCTCACCTACTTTATCATCTGGCACATGGGCACAAAATTTATTTGGGATCCCACATTTTCACTTTTATACGAGACTTGGCAGTATCAATCGATCCACAACGCAGTATCATGTTTCCTTACCTTATTAGTGGTATTTGTTTGGCTGTCGGGGTTCCACTTCTGTCCAATGAAGAATTTCTCCCCCAGATAGCCCAATCAGTAAAAGGACAATAGAAAATTTCAAAGCTCAACTTAGAGGGACAGAAAGAGTATATAATCCCGAGAGAGTTCATCCTCTATCGTAGAATGCTTTAGATGCATACACAGCCCTCTTGAGTAGATAGTTGGCTCAGATGCACGTAACCTAGGTGGAATTGGTTCGGTCTATATGCAACATAACAAATATTTTCGAGGCAATACAGTGGAGACAAATCAATATTGAGAGAGAACTGCAGAGAGTGAGCATGCAAGTACGAGGGTTTCAGCAAAATGATGACAACATACAGCATGATCAATTGATCCAAACATTGCCAGATAGTAAGGACGGTCAAGTCCTTCAGGACCAGCCTGATTCCTCTACTCATCCGCATCTACCCTCGAAGAGTTTCTAATCCTTTAATTCTTTTATTTTGTGTATATTTGTTTTTACATTGGGGACAATGTAAGCTTTTAGTTTGGGGGTGGGGGTAAGTATATGGAGAACTAGGTTCTTCGTTGCTTACTTTTCAAATGCTTATCGGGTTTGTAAAACTAACTTAATCTATAAAAACAAATTAGTGTCTAGTGTAGTGTTGAACGACTTGCCACCGATGATGATATTTGTTTGAATTGAGTATAGCTTTAACTAGAATTGGACAACATCTTATCTTATGCTTTTACTTGAGTGCTTATCCATATTAAACTTGTTTACTTGAATGCATAGTCATCATTGACTTATCACTTATGTTGGAGCATGACTTTATTATGTGAGTTTAATTGTTGATGTGTTGACCTTAATTTGAATAAAATCCCCAAATCCCTTGTATAGAAACCAAATTGCTAAAAAGCAGATTGGGGTTGAGAATGTTAGTGCTTGTATTTATAGAAATTTGATTGTTTGGAGTTCTTGGATCAAATCTTTGATTGAAGGAGTTTGAGTTAAGAAATCTAGAACATGCACTGACCAATATTAAAATTCGAATCACATATCAAAAGAAAATGTGATACATCTTACACTTCTCTTTATAGCCTTATGACTCGAGTGATTAAACTTGTTGGGGTATTTAAAACTTGGTGCCGTATAGTTAGATACTTGGAAGTCATCGTCCTAAAACTTGCTACATGAGTCATTTAAAAAGTTTAATGGAGATAAGTCTTGCATATAAGATGTCCAAAAATAGAAAGAAAGCAAATACCCAAAATATATATTCATAGCGAAAATGCAATACATCTTACACTTCTCTTTGTAACCCTTTATGACTCGAGTTATAAGCATGTTGGGGTATTTAAAACCTGATGCCCTGTGGTTATCTAACTTTGAAGTTATCAACCTAAAACTCGCTTCATAGATCATTTAGAAAGCTTAATAGAGAGAAGCCTTGCACATAAGATGTCAAGAAAAAATAAAGAAAGCAAATACCCAAAATATAAATTCATAGTGAAAAGAAGGAAAATGAATTTAGATTTCCAAAAGTGAGGGTACCCGATAAAGACTTTGAAATTGGAACTCTAGAAATTGACGGTGTCACTTTGAGAAATACTTATCATTTTCCTTCTAGAGATATAAGTATCTAATTATGATCACTTTGTGTGGAAAAATACAATTTAATGATTATTAGGAACCTATATATGCAAAAAATACCTCGGGATTGGAGAGAAGAGCATAATGAGTGATTTTGCACAAGAGGTATGAGGAAATACTGACCACACGAGGATTGAAATTATGATTAAATCAACAACACTTAATTGGTTGTGTTCTAGTATGGGTGTGAGTTCAATATTGGCTAATCACACACACACACACACACACACACACACTCTCTCTCTCTAAGTCGAGCATCGGATAAGTAAAAAAATTATTTTTTTATGTTGTTTGGATCTTTCTAAAGAGTTGTTTAAATTCGAACCTGAGGCATATGGTAAGCCGTTTAATGTTGAAATTGTTATTGGAGATTTGTTTAGGTTAGTGATTTGGTTTATTTCTTAAGTTTTGTTGTGTTTTGTTTTGTTCGAGAATGAACAAAGATTTTAGTTTTGAACTGTTCGATAAATACATTTTTGTGCACTTATTCGGGGCCATAATACTTAGCTTTTGTGTCGTTTTAGTATTGGATTTTACTTGATTTAGGTTAATTTTATCTTATTTCAGTTTTGGATCCGTTTATAAGTTATTGGAAAAGAAAGAATGATCAATTGGGCAATAAATGGAATTAACATGCATTTAAGTAAAAGTTGAAGTACTAAAATTGAAGTAATTTGATGTGGATAACCAAGAGGGAAGAAAGAATGAAGAAAATAGCTGAAAGAAAAATTCGCGAATTTTTTATAATTGGGCAGCTGCCAATTATAACACAATCCTAAACTCAAATAACAGGGGCTATTTTCCATGTCGGGCGGCCGCTCCCATTTTCTATTGGGCGCTCGCCAAGGCTAAATCGGGAAAATAATTTCTGGTTTCCTAATTTGATTACAACTCTTATGAAAGCAAATCTTGTGACGTCTTTTAATGACCTAGGACAGTCCAGAAGTGATTATTATCCATTATAACACATTTTAAGAGATTTTGAGAGCGTAGAAGGAGGCAAGAATATGAAGATCGATTCCAAAAACACGAAGATTCAATTCAAGATTTATTTTGGTGATGTTGATTCTTCAATATTTCTTTATATGATGAATTGTGTAATATGGGTTTTTAATCTTTAGTTTTTTATATTTGACATTAAAACACGTTTTTGAACATTAAATAATTTATATGATTTTCTTTTCTCCGCAATTATTGTGCACGATGTTAACCCAAAAAAATGAGCCCAACAGATGTCGATACCGGACTCGCGACACGTGTACTGACTTCGGTGATATTTAACCGAAGGAGGTGGTAGAGATGACAAAATGGTGAGTAGGGATATCAACGAATGATTGTCGTGTCATACGAATAAGAACTTGTCAATGATATCTGTAAGATATAAAACAAGATTGAAACTTGATCATAAATGGAAGACCAAGATGTAAATATTCTCCAAACAATATATATATTTCTAATTGTAGAGAGAGTTCAAACAGTATCCTTCTTAATTTTAAGCTTGGCCTCCTTAGTAAGTTTACAAGACTTGCTATTTATATCAAGAAGGTTGAGAAGCCTACCATTATATCATATCCACGTGGCCTCATCTAACTGATCTAAACATTCTATCACTCATTCACTATATTAATTACAGTGACAATGGGTCGCCGTCCTACATTCTTAGCCTG
>CAIGRB010070630.1:27996-41801 GCA_903798255.1 Fraxinus quadrangulata | reverse complement strand
ATTGATTTCAATATAATCATCATACCATCAGAGATCATGACAAAATTTCCGTCGGTGATGGGTGGTCCAGGATATATAGTCTGGCGTAAGTTGGGATACCAGGGTATCAAAAAAAAAAAAAAAAATTTCCGTCGGTGATCATTTACTCTATTAATTGTTTTATTATCATTTTCCAAAATGTCCAATTGACGATTTTTCCGAAAGCCCCCAAATTGCTCAAGTTGCATCTAGATACTACATACACGCACAAATGAACATACTCATAAATTAGAAAGTCATCGAACCGGAAGGGCAATGGAGAAGGCAAAAGCTTCCAAGTCTCGATCTTGTGCCTGAAAATATTGCAATTAAGATAAATAATCAACGAAACATTACTATCAAAATTTCCAATGGGTGTGGATTTTTCATGGCCAAAAAGGGCTATCTTCAATAGATAGGCAAATTTGAGTCATTCGACGGGAGGTAGAATAGGGGACGAAACAATCAATATAGATCTTGGAAATGGTCGACTCAAGCACAGTCTAGTTAGACGGCTGCTTAAGGCCCCCGATTTATCGAGGATCACAATTTTTAATATTTACATATTTTTGCTTCTTTTTCTTATAAAAAATTATATTGATAATTAATAACATTAAAAGAAATAATAAAAAATTACAAACGGTTTTTTAGCTAGTAACATTTTTAACATAAATAGTTCAACAAATTTAATTTACTAAAAAAATCTAAAATAAAAAAATTAATAAAAATATAAAATGTAAATACTAATAAGTTTAAATATTACAATTATCAAAAGTGACTTTTGAGAGTAATTTTATGAACGAGATACTTAATTTTATATGTATTTTGATTATTTTAGGAGTAAACTCAATATTGGATGAGAACGGATGAAAATGAACAATAATTAAACAAAAAGGATCAAAGTTGAACATATTTTGAAAAGTGAGAACCAAAGAGTCGCTTTCGAAAATTTAAGGACCTCAATTGCAATATCTAAGGACTCAATTCGAACAAGAAAGAAGAAACAAGGTCCAAATTGTAAAGTTAAAGTATAAATTCCAACAATTTAAATAATCATAATTGGACTAAAATCATGATTCCCTATATTTTATAGACTCCATTTTAGACATAATTACTGTCTATAAATAGAAATCTTTCATTTAATTAAAAAGGGGAGACTAGAGATACAAGTTTTTAGGTAAAATTACACTTCCAAATATATTGAATTCTCAATATTTATATCTTAATTTGAGATTTGGAGGTTGAAAAATACGATTGATCGGGATTTACAATCATCCAAAAGGAGTTTGAATATTTGTTATTAAGAATTGGGTATCGGAGAACAACAATTATTTAGATTCTTTTCTTTATTTCTTGTATTGAACCAAGTGATTTTTTCATTCTTTTATTGTTTAATTCCTCAATTATGGTTGACTAAATAATTGGTTGTTAAAATGAACCATGTAACCTATATATTTAATGTTTATTCAATTCAAATGATTTCTTGCAACATTGGTCATGTGTTAGTTACTTATTATGTTTTAATTGCATTCAATTTTTTTTATCCCCAATTGTTTGATTTAAGGACAATATTGAGATCGAGAGGAAATATATTTGTCTATTACATGCAATAATTGACATGGGTATTATAAAAGATAGAGAGATGATTATAGGCTATTCAATCATGATTGAATTACACAAACTGAATATTTTGACATGTGTATGAATTTACATAAAGATATAGTAAATCCAGACATGTGATTAAAGGTAGTTTTGGTCAAGAGATTATTAACTAAAATTGATTAATTCGATTGTTACATATGAAAAAGGGATTAAGTGAATATGGATTAAATGAACGTTAATTGATCTGGGTGAAATCGAAATTCCTAATCACTTAATCTCATAAGTCTCCACAAATTAGGTTAATTAGACTAAGTTAGATTAGTTTAGAATAAAATAGTTAAAAATAAAATCTTAATTTGATGAATTTTACCACATTAATTTAGATTATAGTGAGATTAGGATAAAAATTGATAATAAATATTAGTCTCTATTAGAATAATATTCGGATTCAATCATCCACTTTATTAAAATGTCACAAACTCACAATTTGTATATTTACAAAATCAATTGATCAAGTTTTTGGTGCTATTTTCGAGGTTGATAGAAGAATCGGCTCATGTGAACACTCGAATTTTCAATTATTACTTGAATTTCATTATTTTATACTTGGATTTTGAATGAATTGAGTGCGAATTTATTCTTTGTTGCAATTATGGGTAACTTTAAAATTAATTATGTAAATTAACTATCTGAGAATCTTTTGAAACTATAGTATGTATTACTAATCACCTCGTTAGAACCATATCGAAAATCCATTTAGAATAAATTTGGGGTTTATTAGATAACATTGTCACTTTACTATTCTTGGTGGAAACATTTGGTTATTTCTTTTGTCTAGAGGATCGAGCTTTACTTTGCAGGAAGTGTGATGTTGCTATACACACAGTAAACCCCTTGGTGTCTGCTCACAAAAGGTTTTTACTTACCGGAGTTAAAGTAAGCCTTGAAGCTGCAGAACCTGGTCCATCTATGTCCTTGGGGAAGTCCCACTGTAATGAGAAAACGTCAGAAACAGAGAGATGGACAACCCATGTGTCATCAACTGGTCAGTATGTCAAAGCTTTACCTCTCCAAGCCAATGGTGGTGAGGGTTTTGTATCATCAAAGTTATCTTCTGCTGGAGGTTCAGCAACTGGAGTTTCGCAATGGCAGTTAGATGATTTTCTTGGTCCTGGTGATTTCAATCAGAACTATAATTTCATGGATAATGGCTCATCCAAGGTATGATTTGAGTTGTAAATTCCATCAATTTATGTTGGTCATCTTCAAATTTTTCATTGGCCTTTGATTTTATCTTGCAAATATTCCATAAACACAGAGTGCACGGCCTTGGTGTTCACAGTAAAACCCAAACGGTTTTTTTGGTTAGTCTTCAAATTTCTGAAGATTGTATTTATTATCCCCACGCCTAACTAAGATTTCGATTTTTTTTTTTGAAAGATAAATCAAGCTGTCATCAAAAGATTCGAACTTTCAATAGAAATAACCCATAAAATGGATTAGCAATCAAATGGATTAGTCCACTCAGCCATCTCCCACACTGGAAAAATTAATTACTTCATTACACCTGCACATAATGTATGGACTTTTCCATCATTCCATCATATGGGGATATACAAATCTGGAATTTCCTTTATCTAAAGAAAGGGCCGAACTAGCCTACAGAAATAGGAAAATGAAAAGAAATAATTGTCTCAGTGAAACAATTTCAAGATATGGTTGAAGTCCTCTCCCTCCATCCGGCTCCCTACCAAAAGGGAAAAAATGAAAAAGAAAAAAGAAAATGGATGCAACCCTTCCCTGTGGATTTGTGCCCATGCACTTGCACACGTGTTGAATTTCATATGAAGCTGCATTTACTCCTAAATTCCACAGGTTTGATTTTCAGTTCGAGGTAGGTTTGGAAAGTGGAAATATACATTTAGGTCGTGTATATGGTTTGATTTTTAAGTATCACTTCCGCAAGTTAGTGATGGCGCTGGTCTGGTTAAGGATTTTAATTGGTGATAATTAGATGGTTTTTTCTAGTGTGGACTCGATTGGGCACTAAATCTTGATGCTGTGGTAGGAAGACCTAGATAAATTATATGCTGAATACACGGTCAATTTATTTTTGGACAGTACCTGTCACGACCATTCAAATTTGAGATATGAAGTTAGTAAAATACGTTTTGAGTTGAAGTAAAGAGTGAAGAATGAACAACCAATAATTGTGACGAATTATTGATGTACTGCTGATTCATTGGCATATTCCCTTCTGTGGAACAATATTTTCTATACTTATCAAGTTTTGAAGCAGCATTAAATACCCCAATTGCAAATTGTTTTGTGAATTTGATCTTGAGATGGTAGTAGTGTGGCACCCACATTAATCTGTCTTCTATTTTGATAATCCTATCAGGCGGATAGTGGGAAGCAAGGATCAGATTGCTCCTCAAGTTTTAAACCCGCAGTTGGAGACTTGGATGACGATGAGTGTTTAGGACAGGAGCCAGATGCATTTTTTATGGTGCCACAGGTCCTTTCTCCACCTACATTATCAGGGCTTCACTGGTCTAAAACCTACAAGAACCCACCTGATTCTGCTGTATTTGTGCCTGATATAAGTTCATCTCCCTTGCGAAACTTCCAACACTATCCTCAACTGCATAGTACTAACTCAAAACGGAGAAGGCAATTCTGATACATGCTCCAAGCTTTTACCCTAGATGTAATTGGATCACATCACATTCACATTACCTGCGCAATGGATAAGATACATGCCGTCCTATTAGCCTAAAGGTCCCATTTTTATTGAGCTTGATTTGTTTGGGCAGTTAGCTGTGGGGAACATTTACTTCTTTCTTATATGTAGGTTTGTATTATTAACTAGTGTTCCATTGTCATTTCTCTTGTATGTAGGTTTGTTTAGTTGTAATAGTTTTCCACTGTCATCAAAACGAAGCAAATGATGTAGTTTTTCTTAATCTTTGATACTTAAAGTTGGATGAAGAGTTACTATATTTTGTGAATTCTTCTTAATATGCATTTCTAAATTAACCGAATCATCTTTTTCAATTTGCTGTCAACCCGACTGGAGAGTATACGGAAGATTATCATCCTATGATGAAAATGTACACTTTAAAGCTTGTACGGGACGTACTACTATAGAACAGAACAGAAGAAAAGTTCGAGCTTTCAAGTTATGGAATTTAAAGACGAAGATATCGATGTTACGAATGTATGCATTTCATTTTCTGTCTGGAACAGTCTCTCAAATTCGTGGCGAGGGAAAACGTGCTGTCTGGAACAGCTTCTCAAATTCGCGTTGAGGGAAAACGGAGAATCTGCGAATGAGTTGCACATCTGTAGCCTACGCTCTTCCCTTTTCCTTATTGTCAACATTTATAGATTCTTCAGCATTGAAAACCATGATTTCATGGAGTTGCAGCCAAAAGATTGAGTTAGCAGACTAATTTTGTAAACTATGCATGCAAATTTTGGAGAACTATTTGCTGCATAAGGGACTGCTAAAATGCTTCCCATAGATATGTTGATGACATTAACATCATTGTTGAGCTGCATACTAAGAGAGAGATTGAGAAAGTAAAATAAGGAAAACAAAACCCAGAGTTTTAAGACAGAAATTATACATACAAAATGCATGCTCAATTCACTTGCAAACGAACTCATTTTTTTTTCTCAAACTCATTTTTAACCACATATTTCATGTGATTCACAGCTTTTATCAATTTTTTTATCATATATTTTTATCTACTTTTATTAAGATCTATTGAAAATCCGATTTTTGGGACCCTAACTTTTATCTACTTTTTAACTATATATTTCATCAAAATTTACTAAAATTCTGATTTTTAGAGAAACCAAACGGAGGATAAACCCATTAGAAACAAGACAATGGGAATGTATGGAAATGGGTAGTTTAAAGTAATTTGGGACCCTAACTTTTATCTATTTCTTAACTATATATTTCATCAATATTTATCAAAATTTACTAAAATTCTGATTTTTAGAGAAACCAAACGGAGGCTAAACCCATTAGAAACAAGACAATGGGAATGTATGAAAATGGGTAGTTTAAAGTAATCACTAACCTATTGGAATCCTTCTTTCTCTTGGAGGGCAGCACCCATTGGAATCCTTCATTAGTTTATGATATTGAGATAAGTAAAGTGTGGATTGTACAATTTTATCTAAAGGTAAAAATAGATTAGCGCTCGCACTGCTTCTTTTTTTTTTCATAATTTGTGGTGACTTATATGAAAATTGTTATTCATGTGATGTATAATTTTCAGTAATTTTAATCACATATTCACTTATTATTGATAGGAGGCATATGCTTACTTCTCTCATTATAATCTTCTTATACCCAAATAAATTAATTTCATTCTAAGTTGCTTATAATTTAAGTAAAATTTCACTTATAAGGAAACAAGTTAAAAAGTTCCAAGAATTGCCATAAATGCACCTTATCCTCTGTCTGCTGCTATTTTATTCCACTTTGCTCATTGCTGCTTCAGTTTCACAATTGGAGGGAGAAACATAGAGAGCAAAGGAGAAGCTTCTCAATGGCTACGGCGGTACAATGCGCCGCTTCATCTTCACTATTGCTAACTGAATCCTCTCAGAAACCCTTTTCATCTTCTTTGAAGAAATCCCCATTTCTCGGATTCTCACTTGCCGCTACATCCAAGCCGTCAATTTCCGTTCTTAGAGCCAATCGAACAACCAAAATTTCATGCCAAGATAAAACAGTCTCGGTCCCCGTCGACCAGCGTTGGATGTTTGAAGACACCGGATTCAATGGCCCGGTAAGAAAAAAATCCCCAATATTGTCTCTCTTTTAGCTATCAGTTCGTATTCTGCTTTCATTTTTATTGAGTGACTGCATTTTTGGTTAAGAATGTTTTCCTTTTAGTTTCTTTTTCTGGGTTGTTTGTTAAATTTTCAATATTAGAATTCGATTATCTTCTTGATGTTAGTTCCTATTTGCTGTTGCAGTGTGTGGGTAGTTGTCATTTGTGATTATTTATTGTATAAATAATAGACATGGTTGTTATTGGAAGTTGCAAACTTGAAGAGATTTTGGAATTTTTGATCTAGAGACTAGATGGATAAAAATATTAGTCAATTTGGAAGTTTCTATGAAGTGCTGGAACTGCTGAATGTTTATTATCTAAATTGCTTTCCTGTCTTGAATCTATTCCAAGTTCCAAAGTGAGAAAATTGGCAAGTAATGTAGTCGCTTGACATCCTAGACCTAGATATTTGAAACGGGATTGACATCATGTTTGCAGCAAATGTGTTACCCTAAAGCAGCTAAGGGAGCTTGTTCAGGACGGAAAAAGAAACTTTGTTATGGGAGTTGAGGCAAAACCGATGGAGGAATTTAGTTTCAATTCTTGTCTAACATCCTTTTCGTAGCTACTAACTCACTTAGTGTGTTGGAATTAGTGAGTCTATTTATTAGTTAATTCTGTTTTCTTTTTGTGAAATTATAAAATTTTTGGTACACCTTTATGCCTTCCGATTAAGTTTCCTACATTTATGCAGTTACAAAACTGTGTAAAAGTCTATGAATTTGTGGACTCCGTCCAATTTGATTGTTGGCCTTCATCTCAGTCATTTCAACAAGGTATTTGACCTACCAAATGCAGACTCGAGTGCGGAAACTGTATCCATTTACTGCAATCTCTTGATTCTCATCCCAATCTGACAAGAAACCAAAACTTACAATGAAGCAAAGAGGAGTGACCTATAATGCAACATCCGGACAAAGAATTTAAATCCATTGATGGAGCAACAAAATTCACTATCTACAACTAATGTTTTCGTTGAAAGATACTGGAGTTGCCTGTATGAAGCCATCTGGAATAGAAAACCAAAACTCAATACATGTGTCAAAACTTTGAATGAAAAGGAGTCTCCCACATTTCTTCTCTGCATTTCACTTCTGATTAATGCTTTAGCATTACAAGTTAAATGTATCATTAGAGTTGCAGACAAAAACTAAAATCATTAAGTTATAGAAACTGACAGAAGAAGAGTCTCCTTTGATAGTGAAAGAAAATCCTGTGGGAAGTATAACATTGTATATGTTTGAATAATTTATCTCGAACACTTTATATGGCGTACAATTGATTACAAGGAATTTGATTTCCTTTACATCTGTGTCCAACATGTTGGGCTGAAGGGGTTGGGGGCCAAGTCAAGCAACAACGTCAAGTGCATCTGCCACTTTAAGATGTAACTGTTTGGTACAAAACATTTATGAGCTGAAATCTTGGCTCGAGCCTGCATTATATATTTTCTTATAATTCACTAAGTCTGTGTCATATTGTTTTGCTGTTAAAAATATTTCACCAAATGTGATTTTTGACCAGTGTCTCATATGTTAATTGGATTTTATTAATTTTTATTTTCAGGCTTTGAGATTCAACCTTTTAGTTAATTCTTTTACATGATTTTGTTTCTTTTCCTTGAACTTTTTTGAAGCTCATACAATTATGCACGTACTTTTCTTTCAGAATCCAATCGAGTTAAGATGTTGAAACTCATCTATAGTTGTTTTTTATTCCAGGACGTTTGGAATAAAACATGGTATCCGAAAGCTGCAGATCATATTAATACAGACAAGCCATGGTATGTGGTAGATGCATCTGACAAGATTCTTGGGAGATTGGCATCAACAATTGCTATCTATATTAGAGGGAAAAATCTGGCTACCTTCACTCCTAGTGTCGACATGGGGGCCTTTGTCATAGTGGTATGTCGTGAAACACATCAATTTCATTTTCTAATCAACCTTAATACACGGAATCTTCTTCAATGGGTGCACTGAGAATTGAACCGGGAACCTTGTATGCTTTGATATCTTGTAAAAAAGCCCCTTCATCCAAAAGCTTAAACTATTAGAAGGAGAAATTATTTTTCTTCATATGATTATATTTTGCTTCAACACTCATTCAATTACTGCATCAAAGGTCAACGCCGATAAAGTTGCTGTGTCTGGGAAGAAGAGAACTCAAAAGCTCTATAGGAGGCACTCGGGGAGACCAGGTGGGATGACAGTTGAAACATTTGATCAGCTTCAGAAAAGAATACCTGAAAGAATTATTGAGCATGCTGTCCGTGGAATGCTTCCGAAAGGAAGGGTGAGTTTCTATTACTCTGTGACATCTGTCTCTCTGAACCTTTGTGTTACCTTGTGCCTCAGTGTTCTTATTGTATATATTTTGATTAAATCTTTTCTTTTTCATTTTTTATAAATTAATTTCTCACATTATGCAACTCAAATATAAGGAATTACAATCTTGTAGACTCGTAGTCAAAATAAATCTAAATTAGAGTGACAAAAATGCTTTGATCAGTCATCTGAAAGTTTTCTAGCCATCCACCTTCCCATTGCCACTGTGTTCTTCTTGTCACCGCCGCCACATTCTTCCCGTTATGACCAACACTAGAAGAGATTATTGGAAGATTCCTATTCCCTCATGCAAATTCGTTGCTATTGAACCAAGATATTAAGCAGAAACGTAGTCTGGACTTCATTAGTTTACGAGCCTAATCAAAATTTCAAAAACACCTCCCAACTTCTTGATATAAGCTACGCACATATTTACCTTACATGCTAGGATACTTAGTGTTTGTTTGGGAAAGATGTTATTTGAAGTGAAAAATGATGTTGTGGTTGAAATTGAGTTTGAAGAAAAATGAAAATAAGTTCTGCGAAACAAACACTAAATGTTGTGAGATAGCTAGGCAACTACTACTTTTATTCATGCCATCTTTAGATGTTTCTTCTGGTGCTCGTGCAGCTTGGCAGAGCATTATTCAACCATCTTAAGGTGTACACCGGTCCAATCCATCCTCATGAGGCGCAAAAACCCGCTGAGTTGCCGATAAGGGACAAGAGGATAACGAAGCAAAACTAGTTAATTTCATTGTCCTCACCAATATCATTTTTATATATTTTTCCCTTCCCATCGTTCCTTTTGTTTGCTCTAACGCCCTTGATTGTAATCGGAAATTTTTCACAGTGAGCTCATTTATGAACATCATTTATGCAGCCAAAGAAGGTTATTTGTTGAAGGTTGGGTCATCGAAGAACTAACCTTTCTGCCACTTGTTTAAGAGATATATGGTAATATGGATTCTATGAACATATTTTAAATGCATGGTCCTGCTTTTGTTTATACTTTTTGTAGAAGAGCTTTCTAATATTTATAAGTACTGCCAAACACGGCTTAACTTGTTTTACCTTAACCTAAGATTAATGAGTCTTGTAACAAGAATAAGTTAGAAGTAATGAAAAAGATTGATAGATACAGATGCTATATCTATAACTATCAATTTAATTCCAAAAATGACCCACACAAAAATTCTAAAATATTATTAGTATTTTAATGTACACAAGTTGGATGATAAGAATCTCTCTGGTGAGGACCCCACACGTGTCGACCTATTAGCCATTGTTACAAAATAGTGATAATTAATGTCGCAATTTGCTTTACGAGACATTTGCACAATTATTCCCCATTGTTACCTTAATAGCAAATTAGTTCTCATATTTGATTAGAGTGGCACAATTAGTCTGGTTGAGAGTTAGAAGTGACAATTATCCTCCACGCCTCCACCGTGTGCGCCCACAACATACGTAGAAGGTTAGGGATGAAAATATTTATCGCCCCTCTTGCCATGCAGTCGAAGCAAGACAAGGATAGTGGAGGAACATGGTCACTATTCAAAACACGTTTTGATTATTATTTTTTTATGAGTTTAAACTTAAGTCATTTAAAAATAAAAATTCATAAAATAAGTAAATGCTGATATTTTAATCTCCATCGGGCCCCTATATATTGAAAATTCTCGACGAGGTAGGGAAGATAAGGATTGCTGCGACTCCATCTCGTTATTCAGGGCAACTATCTAAATATATATTAAATTGTAAGGTGACGAAGGTACACATTATAAAAATAACTTATTTGGTACTCTATTATTAAAAAGTAATATTATTTTTGCATTTTACTTTCATTGTTGAGTTTAGACTTTTACAAAATTTGATAAAAACAATTTAATGAAGTTTCTTACCTATTAAGAACTGATTTCAAATTTATATAAAAGTTGGATATTAATTTGTTATTTTTAAAGAAATTAGACCAATTTGCTACCAAATAAATAAATGGAGGACCAACGTTACAAAATTTCCCTCAAAATAACTTGTTGGGATATGGAATTATTTTGATACGCCATAGCGACACTGGATTACGATTACAATCAACGTGGCGTTAAAGTAAACGCTGTGCGCACTACGCACCCCTTCTTCATCTTCTTCTACCCAGGCCCACCACTTACCCCACCAACGAAACCCTCGGAACGAGCATAGCCTCTGTCTCTCTGCGTTAAAACTTGACCAGTTTTGTTTTTTCTTTTTATTTTTGGTTTCGATTAATTTGAATTTTAAATTTACTGTTATTTCAAGAACTATTATCTTCTCTTTTAGAAACAGTCAAATCATCGGAATTTTTTTTTTCTGAATCTCGATTGGTGAGCAGTGAGCAGAGTTCTGTTATTGGTTGAAGAATCAGTTTTCTTGCAGCAGAGAAATCGTGGTTTTTGTACATATATTGAAGTTAAAAATCAATCTTTTTGGGTTTTCCCTTCCGATCTAGTGATTTGAAGCTTCTGGGCATTTTGAGTTGCGATTTTATAAAAATATATTGACTGGGGATTAGAGTGAAATTTAAGGGTTTTTGATAGTGGAAGTTCGCACGAATGATGTCCGTGGAGAGACCATTTGAAGCATGGGAGGAGGTGCAGCGGCATGGCCAAGACTTAGCCGATAGGCTCGCGCAGGGCTTTACAGGTTTAATTCAGTCTCATATTAGTCCACCGGCTTTCCAGTGGCCCAACCCTCCAACGCCAAACCTATTTGAAGTCGAGTTTGCAGCTCAAAATTTCATGAAAAATGACTTTGGGCTGGTGGTAGATAATTCTGGGATTAATGGTGTGTCGGCTATTTTTGATATTGGGAACAGAATAGGACAAGCTGGAGCTGATTTTGGGGCGTGTTTGAATGGTGTGGTTCAGCAGTTTTTTAGGCGGCTGCCTGTGCCGTTCTGGCATGATGAGAACACGGGGTTGTCATTGCAAACAGAGAGTAATAATCAGAGGGTTGATTTGAGTATTAATCATCTGCAAGAGGATCTGGGATCCTTGGCGAAAGGGTTTAGGGATTATGGGTTCACTGAAAATGATAAGGTCCCGGAGGGGGTGACCGAGGAGGAGAATTTTGGTGTTAACTTGAAGGCATTGAAAAAGTTTGGTCGATCACAGGTAATTTTTTGAGGCTGTGATTTATTTTATGCATATACTAATGATTGATTGCATCATGCAAAAACCCAAACAAAAGGTTGTTTCTGCAGAACAGCGGTGTCAATGTAATCTATTCCTCATTTTCGAGACAGTATGAATAAAGAAAATACAGATTTCTGCAATGTTAATCTCAAGTTCGGTGAATTTTTATTTCAATTTTGCTACATGTACACTAAGTTTGATGTCACGGATGACATTCTTTGATGTGCCAGCACTTTGGGCCATTGATATTAACAACACTTATTCAAATCAATGGCATAGATTTTCACACATCACACAATGTCATCCATAATGTACACTAGGAATGTACAACTAGTTTAATTATTGTTATTTTATGAACTTTAATCTGCTACAATGCTATCATAGCTTGTCTTTCCTATGAACTATCAGCCAAGTGATTTAAAGAAAATAAATAATTATACTCTCAAACATCCTTCAATAAATGAATATATGTGATTGATGTTATGTGATTGTTTTGATGTTCATCACATTATATGCTCTTGTGGACTTCTCTTATGAGTTTTGCTTTTAAAACAGGTATGCCTGCTATAATTTATTTCGTTTTGAAGTTAACCTTTCTTTTCTTTTTTCTAAGTTCTTTCTTTCACGGCTTTGATAATTGAGTTCCCCCATTGCAGGGTATAATCAATTTCACATCAACCTATGACAGTAGAACAATGAATGTGGAAAGTTCTTTGGTTGCTAGGGGAGATTTATGGAGAGTAGAGGCCTCACAAGGAAGTTCAACATCAGGAAATGAGAATTCATCCTTGTTCCTTATCCAGCTTGGACCAATTCTTTTTGTTCGTGATTCAACACTTCTTTTGCCTGTTCATTTGTCAAAGCAGCACCTGCTTTGGTACGGCTACGATAGGAAGGTATGACAAACTTACAGCTCAATGCAAAAGTGATCAATCCGAAGTTGTGATTTAAAATATTGGAAAGGCTTTGTGTGCATTCTGAGGAGAACTTTTACAATTATGATTGTTTGATATGCGAATTAAGCCCATGATGCTCTATACACTTTAAATTTTATTTTTAACATAAATGGTTAAAGATGAACATCTGGTATTGTGTTGTATTAGAAACTTCTTTCGCATAAATATTCATTTTGATATTTGAAATCTGTTATCCATAAATTTAGAGTGTGGAATCTGATTACGTGTGATTCTTCTTACATAATATATTCTAATAAACACCAAGACAACCCACTATTTGTACTGATTTCTATTTCATTGGTCCAAAAGTCTGCAGAAACCTTAGGGCAGACTAGGAGGTGTCATGTCCAAGTTCAAATGGAAAATGGATATGGCACTCCTTAGACAAACATTGATATACGTAGAGAATTGGAGATTACTATGGTTTAAAAATAGTGTTAATGGACTCGTATGTCCCTGTATCCTATATTTTAGAAAATAAAAGATTCGACACTTAGATACATATTTGTACTCGATACCCATACTCGAGTTCGAGCATCATGGGCTAGGAATGATCCTCAGGATATGTACTCGATTGATGCGCATGAATATACTAGGTAGTATCTCTAAACCACGTGGATTCGCAGATGTCCTGATAATGTATATTTGATTGGATGATTGTGAATAATTCAACTCCTATTTATAAAAGTCGTTGCTTCTCTGATATTGTCCCTAGTTAAGTGAGTGGGTAGGCATTGACATTGCTCAATTATAGGAAAAAGGGTGAAATATTTTGAAAAGATTATGCATGCTGGAGTGATTTTTCTTTGTTAATCTTAGTGTAAATATTTTAGGAGAGTAAAGGCAGGCCATGGGCTTGAAGTGTGTATATAT
>CAIGRB010070630.1:0-14757 GCA_903798255.1 Fraxinus quadrangulata | reverse complement strand
TTTTAGTTTTGAACAAGAAATAATCAACAATATATGCTTGAGTTCAACTTATTCTGCAGATGGATATGTTCAAAACTGCAGTTCATGAACTTGTACACGGGGACCGGGATATGCGTGGATGATGTTTTCGATGCAAAGTCCGAGTTAATGTTGTCAAAGGAAACCTTAAACTTCTCCTATTCTTGCAAAAAGTGATCCATGATTTGTCATTGATACTTATTTAAACGTCAAACATATTTATAAAGTGCTTGTGCTCGAGCTAATTATTCGAGTTTAGATCACAGATTATCCTTCTTGAATATCCTCCATTTTATTTCTTTTATTCCATGGAAGTTTTTTTCTGTCGAAATTTCTTCTCGGAGCCAAAACCCATGGACCTTCCTCTGGGAGGAATAATAGGCCTGCAGACGAGTAAAACGACTATCAATTCACCCATAAATGATGAAATGCTGATCCACACAAAAAAATTTCACCTCCAATTCCATGTAGCTCTCTTTAACCCAGGAAGCTCCGATTCGTTATCGAGTGATGCAGTGTAACTTTCTGGTACACCAGAATCAGCTTGAAATTCCACCCTCTGTTCGAGAATCACCTTGAAAAACGAAATTCCACCCTGTGTTCGAGAATCACCTTGAAAAAGGCTGTTGGTTCATATCTTTTATAACCCCTCATATTGATTTTCAGCTTCTGAACTTCTGATTGCAAACCAGTTATGAGTGGAACAGTTCTGAGCATGGTTTCTCTCAGTTGAATTTGCTGACTTTTAAACCGAAGCATCGTGGGATAGCTCGAACTAGCTAGTACTTTGCTTCTTGCAGACATGCTCTCAACCCTCACTACACACGGGCAAGAAAAATACAAAAGAATTATCAGCATATGTCTTTTTTACGGAAAAAGAATGCGAAATAGAACAAGAACTAATGAACCTGGAAGATTCCGAGTTTTCTGTTGTACTCGGACTCGGGCAATATTAACGAGACAGAAAGGTGCAACTTGTGATTATTAGGAATGGGGTGCTGTCCTACGTAGTCTGAAGAGGACATTCTATGTTTTGAACCAACGCTGGAAGGCACATTAGGGACGAGAGACGATGCAATGGGCACAAAATCGACAGGGCTAGGTTTAGTGTAGTCGAAATTCAGGACTTCAGTAGTATGCATCGGTTCTTCTACCAGATTTGTCACTATAAGACTACCTATTACAAACCCTGAGATTAGCAGACCTAATAGCATGAACAAAACATAGAATGTGAATGAAATGGCCCAACCGAATCTTAATGCCATTTTCAGCACTGATTTTTGCGCGGTAAACTGATTATATATGAAGGCAATCGAGATCGAGCAGCATGCACTGCACAGGCCTTTTCTTCAAATTCTCTCTAATCCATGTAAGAGTTTGAAAGGGAAACACCAAGATCATTAGCCAAAAGTTGAATATCAAAATAGGAAAAGTGAAAAATCTCAGGAAGATATTTAGTTGAAAACCAGCCACTTTGAGCATTAGTACTGCCAAGAAAGCAATGCTTTCTGCAGGAAAATTCGTCACTTTTGGCATATCAACAAGCTCGTTGCTCAATCCTATCGTTCTATCATATGGACTCGAACTTTTGTACTTCCCAGGCACACATTTGCCACCATTTCTTCCGACCTCGGAGTTATTCATTTCAGTATCATAACAGGCTTCAAAAGTAGAGCAATCCAACGGTCCAGACAATTTCCGAGCCATTAACAGCTTCTCCGCTCCCAGAAGTAATGAATACTTCATCAAGTTGACAGTAAAATTTTCATCTTTGCATTTTAATCCAAGAAAATCACTGGAATTTTTGAACAACCCTTTATTCTTTTCCTCAATGTCAACAATATTTCTGTGAAGAATTGAGTCTTCCATTGATGATATTCCAAAGGTTCAGTTCAAGAAATAGTACTGATTTAATTGAAAGAAGAACGACAAGAGAGACTCCTGTGAAAATTGGAATTAATGGCAAGTAGTCCACTTTATAGGAGGGAAATTATGAATTGTTAAGACCATCTTATTGGGATGCTAAAAATGGTAAGTTCAGATTGGTAAAACGGTCGTCTAAATATTTAAGTTGTGAGGGACGAGACATATTCCGCTAGTTATCGATTTCATCAGGAAAAGACCGAGCCAATCCCTGCCATACCTCAATGTTCGCAAGCAGAAAAAGAGGAAATGCCGGCTTAACTCTAATCTCCCCTTGCTCACTCTAAGTTGAGTGAATAATAGTGTTTAAGCTGAACCTTGATTGGACATGTACCTGATGACCATCAACGGACCCGTTTCATCCACAAAATAATTCTGACTTTTGTGACAAAATGTTGGAACACTTTCCAAAATAAAAATGAAAGAAATTGGGCTGTCGACACTAACTAAAAAGGGTAACAAAATAATATTTATTTAGAACATCGAATCAAAAGTTTTTTCTTGAACTTATAGATTGGAAATTCTAGCCAAACATTTTCATAAGTATCAGATATGCTTCATCCATCAATCTAATTTTACATCGTAAAAATCAGGAAGAAGCCTACTTGCTGGAGAATGATCCCTGAGTTTGATCCCGCATTTCATCTTTGAAGAAGTGATCGAAGAATAAATCCATGGCCCATCAACTGAATCACTTTTTTGCTTGTTGCTATCCTGAGAGTATGTCGAAACATGTGTTTGGCTGTCTTGTGAGAGTTTCTCGAAGGCTTTAAATCTAATATCCTCGCTTGGGGTACGGCGCATGATTTTTGGTGCTTGGACCGGGATTTTGCCTTCGAGCATGCTCACCACGGAAGACATGGAAGGTCTAAGTGTAGGAGATGGATTTGTGCACAACAGTGCTAAATTCAACATCCTCATTGCCTCTTCCTCGGAATATTTTGAACCGAGAATAGGATCCACGAGGTCTAAAAGATTCCCTTGCTCTTGTAGGACATAAGCCTTCACATTTCGGCAAATGTAAGAGAAGAAAAAGGATTAGAATCCACAAAATGGTGAAATGAATAACGAACGGACTAAACCTGAATCTGCATAAAAGCACGGGTAAAATAATTTACCCAATCAAGAAGGTAGACAGACTCCTCTTTTGGTCTGTAATTTGTGTTTCTTTTTCCACTGACAATTTCGATAGCAACTATTCCAAAGCTATAGACGTCTGCCTTGTCTGTCAAATAACCCCTCATTGCATACTCGGGAGCCATATAACCTCTGAAAGTAAAAATACATCGAAATGTAAAAAACTCGATATTACTTAGTGAACCGAGTAAAAGATAATGTATAAATATATCACAATACAGCTGCCACCTTTTTAACCGAAATTTGTATAAGAAGAATATATAAGGAGAGGAAAAGGCTCACATTGTTCCGGCAATTCGTGTACTGATGTGAGTGTTTTCTTCTTCATCAAGCTTAGCCAAACCAAAGTCCGATATCTTAGCATTTAAATCCTTGTCGAGAAGCACATTTGTAGCCTTTATGTCTCTATGGACGATTTTCAACGGAGATTCCTCATGAAGATATGCCAGACCTTTAGCTATTCCTAAGCATACTTTCTTTCTTGTAGACCAGTCAAGGTTTAATCGTTGTTCCTCAGGACCTAATTGAAAGAATGCGGAAATTGAAAGGCAAGAAAAAACCAAAGTTGATATGACAGGTAGATACACTGGCAAAGTATTTACCAAAAAGTGCTCGAGCAAGAGAATTATTTTTTAGGTATTCATATATAAGCAGCAACTGATTTGATTCTATACAACACCCATAGAGCTTGACAAGGTTAGGGTGCTGTAGAGCAGATATCATGCCTATTTCATTAACAAATTCACGGTTTCCTTGCTTCGACTTGGAGGAGAGTTGCTTCACAGCAATAATTGTACCATCTGACAGTACACCCTAAAGAAATGAGATCAAAATCAGATTATATACATGGCATATTAATTATTAGATTCTAAAATAGTTAGTAGGGGAGATTAATTATCAGATACAGCTAAAATGGGAAAATACTTCTCGCCTTCATCCTCCTCTTTTTGCACGCAGGGAATAAATAAAACATATTCTTAGTCAACAACTGAAAGGAGGGAAATTTTAGTAAGTACCTTGTACACAGGTCCAAATCCTCCTTCTCCAATCTTGTTAGCACGGTCAAAGTTATTTGTAGCAGCTTTGATTTGTCTTAGTGTAAAGTGACCTGTCTGTAGATCAAGGGCTCGAAGTTCTGTCTCGAGAAGATAACATAAAATTGTTCAGTGACTAAAGTTCATACAATACGAAGAGTGAAATAATAGTAGTGATGCACAACCAGAGAGAGGCAGAAGAGAAGAATAATTAATAATTTTGCACAAAAGCTCAATCTATTAACCATATATGGGTGATAATTATGTTAATAGCTCGTTGAACTGTACAAAAAACAAATATGCATTTGTTTTTTTGGGTTTCTCACCTTTATCTTCAACATCTTTTCCTCCAAGATAACCTTTCATCCAAAGTGCAGCTAAAATAAAAAACCCGACCACACATGAAGAAACTACAATCCCAGCGATAGCTCCAGCAGATAGCCCCCCGGTATCAGGATCAAAGTCTGCATGGAAAGAGAGGTCTCATTATGAGGTGGTCCAAAAGGATAGTGAACCACTCAAATCACAATATACTAACTTGGTGTCACAGCTATTGCAGATATCAAAGGTCCATATACCCCTCTGTCAGGGATGGCAGTGGTGCCCTTCCCAGTCCAATACAAGTGGATCTCCAGAGTACTGCCATTGATGAGGACATTAAAATCCTTGTAAATACCTTTCCTAACACCATTAGCTTCCTTTACAATGTCAAAGTCTGTCAAAACAACCCCACCCTGCATAAAAAGTCAAATGAACACTGACCATCTATAGAGCAAAAGAGAGAAATGGAGCCTAATAAATCCTGAGGAATAAGTTCATGACAGCAAATATCCAAAAGATGTCAATGAATTGGCCAAGAAAGAGATAGATGTCTGCTGGAAAATTAAGGAACATACTTGGATTGACACGTCAAATAGCCGCCTTCCAAGGCTGCTAAAGGTGGTGTCGTTTGTATACATTATTTCAGCAAAATGGAGGCGCACTCTGTAGCTTCCTCTGCGCAAGCAAAGTCCAAAAAACTTGAGTGAAGAAGGGGCGAGGCGAGCTGTTTGATAAAATTCTGCACCAGTCATTGTCAGAGACAAATTATTTGTGGCAACAAATTTGGCATTTTCATTTGCCATGAACACCCCCGTGCTGCTATAAGCCCATCTATCATGCGACTCGAAGTGTGATGGACCATCCCCGCTTAAATTCTCTTCATATTCATTTCCTTCGAAGGAAATCTTTCTTCCTCCACAATTTATAAACAAGGAATAATCTGCAGGTATAATGGAATGGTGGCATCTGTGTCAAAGCCAATCTAACTTCAAATTGATACATACTGTCTTATCATTATAGGAAAATCCTTACATTCGGGTTTACCGGCGCAAGGGATGTCCCTCTTCAAACACCATGGAGTTCTATGAAATAAAAGATTCAGAATTTTAGAGAATCAGCAAGGAGAAGTAGAATAATTAAACAGAACAAGACTAAACACATATATAGTTTTCTAGGAACTCACGTGTCGCTTGTTGAAGTTGAATGACTGGCAACTAAGTTCCTGTTAAAGAACAAAAATACTTAAGAAACAATAATCACAAATTAAACTCAATTAATATTATTCAGAAACTTACACAGACGAGGAGAACTGGCAGCCAGTTACTCGTGAACCTGTAAAGTTGTTGTAGGATACATCCCTGCACACACAGGCTCCATTTAAAGATTTCATTTATTTTCCTTTTTTGAGCTATGAAGGCAGCTACGCTTAACATAAAAATGTACTAGGCACACGGCAGAAAGTTATCTGAAGAGGTCGTTGGGAAATTGGTTAAAAAAAATCCTAAAGAGTAATTCACACGTATAATGATCTATTCCATCCAATGCCCATTGGTCGGGCCTGGGAAATGTCAATACAAAGTCTTTTGCCACCCAAAATTTTAGTTGTGTTTTGCAGTGCATGCACGAATCCAGATCACAAGGGTTTAAAGAGAGACCGTCTGTATTGGTACACAGAGTTCTGATTGGAAATTTGCAGCAAAAAAAGGCACTTTCAAGTTGATTGGTTTAGAGATACAAGTTTCCTGTGAGAGAAGATATTGTATTTCCATGCTGTTGTCTCAACAGCAAAATGATAACACCAGTGATAATGAAGATTACTATGCTATGCAAAGCTCAAATAATTTTACTTACATATTCTGTCTGCTATCCAAAATCCATCCAGGTAACTCTCCAGTCAGAGAGTTATGAGACAGAAACCTACATCATAAAATACAAAAAAGAATTTCAACTCTTGATGATATTTTTTATTCAAAGTAAGAAAGTAAACTTCGGTGAAAAGTCAATGTAAGTAAAGAAACTTAGAACAACAGTGAAGACAATAGTTTATATTCCAAGAGGATGACACGTACATGAAGTTCAAGCTCGACAATTCCTGAAGTTTATTTGGGATTTGACCATTCAACATGTTGAAACTCAGGTCGCTGCAAATAAACATCTCAAAATATAGATTTTATTCGGATAAAACAACAAAGAAGAATACAAACATTAATATGAAGTTGAATGCTGTAGATAAACATGTTCCTTCTATTCGCATAATATTAGCCGGATGTGTTTATGCCCCAAAATAAACCATTGGAAGAATATACAAACATTCATTGCAGCTAATAAGAATTAGGAATGTAAAAATCCATATAAGGGGTTTGCTGAAAAAAAACATGGAATCAATTCTAAGATGGCATTAGACTTTCTTCTGTCATTAATTGTTCTAACTTAGAACATAATAAGATGAAGTCAAAACGGGTACTAAATGGGATAATTTTGTTTCTCAAATCATTTATGATAAAAAAATTATCGAAAAAGAAAGGCTTACATTGTTTTTAAACTCTTCAAGTCTCCTATATATTCTGGGATTGGACCACCGATAGAGCAATTTCTTAATATCCTGAATTCACAACAAGGACTTATGACATGTATGTGCCAGAAAAGCTATATCTAATAAATATTTTCTGGGTGTTCTCTTGAAATCATATGATACTCACAACTCCTTCATGGCTGTCAAGTTTTGCAAATTGGGGAAATTCATGGTAGGTCCTCTCAAATAAGATATCCTCCTGATAATGAAAATGTGATTGATTAAAAATATTCTCTTCTAGATTCTGATCTATACGAGCATCTGTAAAAGACCTTTTATCTTCTTTTCTTCTATTGGAAAAAATAGTAAAAGATATAAAGCCTTTGCTAAGACAATATTTCGGCTTACAATTGTGTCAAGTTTTTCAAGTGGGATATTGTAGAAGGAATGGGGCCCTCCATTGATGTGCCTTGCATATCTCTGCAATGAATTAGATATTCTATTAGTTTGCTATCAAGAAGCGTGAAATCATCATTATTCATGAAAAATCAAGCCAGAAATTAATTACAGATACCAGTAGGATACTCACAGTCTATCAAGTTTGGTCCAGTTGCCAATTAAATCTGGTATCTTCCCTGTTATTCTGCTGTCGTCTATCCTACTGCAAAGAGTTCGTTACAGTTCAGATATTTACGAAGTTCATAACCAAGTGAGGTGCAGTTCGTTTTCTTGGCACAAAATGTTCTATTAAAAACAGATCTAAACTTTCACATTTTTTTTTCTCTTTTTTTTTTTTTTTTGTCTTGGTCCCAATTTAATACTAAACAAGTCCAAACTAATTGAATATCTGTATCAAAAATTCCTCGAATTGGTTTGCCATTTCTGTAAATGATATAATTGATAACTCGAAGTTGCACATTATCCCTTTCCTGCAAAGATCCGGGGGAAAAATTGTTGCTAAATTTATAATATACACGAAGTGGCTGCCCCTCATGTTAGAACTCAAGACCTTATGGTCATTTTACTTACCAGTGCACTAGCCAATGCCCTTGCAAAGTTTAGTCATATCTTAGACCTAAATCCAATATACTCAAATACAGTTAACGACTTACAAATCTGTCAAGTTCTTTAGATTGCTGAATGTCTCCGGTATCGTCCCGTTGAAACTATTTGCAGAAAGAAGGCTGCAGGGACACGTCCAATATTAGCAATCTAAATTATCTTGTCAATGAAGGGTAGAATTATGTTATGACATACCAAAATAAATAAATAAAAACGATGACTCAGAATTATGCATATAAAAATAGTTCAACTGTATTAATAAGGAAAAGAAAAGACACAACTGTTGTCCCTTTAAATGGGAAGCAAGTGGCATTAGTTTCTATAACAAGGAAAAAGGAAAGACAAAATATTAAACAAAATACATCATGAGCAGACATGTCTCTAACCATCGTAAATGCACAAAGTTTCTAACGATCAAAAAAGCATTCATGAACTTTCTTGTACTGATATTAAGAGAAATAACATTATGAGTTTGAAAACAGTGATAAAATAACTAGAAAAGCATTGGTGGATATCAAACTTCTACAAGGAAATAACGAATAAAACTGCTGCAACCATCTTACAGAAGGAATAAGAGAGAGGCTCGAAAAATATTGTAAAAAAAAAACATTGAGATCATGTTAAGTGACTTACAGTCTCCTTAAATTTCTCAAACTTCCTAAGTTTGGCGGAATATTTCCTTCGAGCTGATTATCTTCCAAAATCCTAACAATAGAGTTCACATCATAAGCAAAGCTGGTATTGTTGCTTCCACATATATAATATACCATATGATACAATATTAATCACTCACAGCTCTTCCAAAGTGTTAATATCGCCAAGTTCATTCGGAATTGTACCATTAATACGGTTTCCAAGAAGTGACCTGTTATGAAGATGATAGTGAATATAATAACCACTCTAGGTAGGAACAGGGGTTTGGAGATCCCATTATCAAGAACTTACAAAGTAATAAGAGGAAGCCGACTGAAGAGCGGAGGAATTGATCCATAGATATAATTGTGAGTTAGATCTCTGGGATGATAAAGAAGTCATGTAAGTGTTCTGCTTCAGATAAAAAATTGATGAAGGAAAATAAATAAAAACATAATAGCAATTTTAGCTTGATGCAAGTGCTTTAATTTCAGAAGCAAAAATAGACTCACATCAAACTATATTGTCTGTTCAAATCAACTAATGGAAGTAAATGACCAGCATACATATTTGATCAACTCAATAGAGTACCCAGAATAACAATGTTGCTACTTACAACTCTTTCAGATAAGTAAGATTTGCAAATTCTGCAGGCAAGATTCCAGTCAAATTGAAACCCTTCATCTGGCTGTACATACAAAGTAGAGGAACTGAATTTAAAAGGTGACTTAAAGAATGTTAATGAAAAATGATTGGGTTAATCATCTCAATCCGCCATAAGAACACCCCCACTGGGGGGGTAAATAAGAAAAAAAAAAACAAGACATTAGATGTACTTTTAGACTCCCTGGGCTAAATGAAAGAGGCTCTAATATATGCATGTCACGAATGATATTTCTTATCCATTGCGTTTCTTCTTAAACTCTCAATGCAAATGTCCATCCCACGGCGAATATGGTGGCAATAAATACAAGTAAATCAACTAAATTTTAATCCTAGCCAAACATATATCTTAGCTAAAATGTTTTTTAAGCAACTATTTTTCCAAACACATTGGTCAACGAAAAGATAAAAATGACTAGTTCATTCACAAACTTTTCTGAAAAAAGTAGTTTTACTTTTCTCTTTAGAAGTGTCTTCGCGCTCTTGCTTCCTACTTCCTCGCCTCTAAGGTTTAAGCAGAGGGAATACAACACGAGGGAGGATATCACTGGCTTTATACAAACCAGAGATCCGCATGAAGATTGGCCAAACATGATCTATGCATATTGGATTAAAACTAATTTTTTGTTATTAATATCTAAGATTTTAACTTGCTTTTGTCCTTCAATATTGTCCAATACTATCATGTCCACCTTACCAAAATGCATGTATAATCACAAAAACTTTGAACAAAAAAAGAGTAAGAGCATACATGTGCGTAACATGGCAAACAGTGTTGTTAACAAATGAACAATCACAAGTCACATTGCTGTAGACATCGTCACCCCAAATGGTCATGTTAAAACCGGAACCCTCACTGCAAGATTTTCTCGTAACATTCCAGTATTTGTTCTGTAATCTCGATGATATTGTTTCAAGAACTTGTACTGTAAATCATTATACCAACAGTAGAATATATGAGAAACCAAACAAAATCTACTTTTCTTCTAAATAACTGAAATAAAGTTCTTCTTCTTATCTTAACAGCAATGATTGAATGAAAAGTTGGAAAAAAAAAAATTCCATTACACGCCCAAAATAAAAATAAAAATAAAAATCAAGCAAAAGAATACCCAGATTAACTTCCAGATTGAATAGGCAGTTACAGTAATACAGAATAGATGAATCGGAGTTAAAAAAAAAAATACCCTTCAGTTCTTACTTAATTTTCTACAGAAACACAGAGAAGTTGCTTAATGAAGGTGAGTGTACCTTCGTCTTCAGGCAGAAGTTGTGCAACAGACGTCAAAACCAGAGATGCATAAACACTGAAAATAATGATTTTCACAAAATTTGTTCTGGTTTTAGCCCTTTTGGTAAGAAAAAACTCCATTAAAACTCTTCTTCTGTTCAATCCAGACAAAGAAATCTCATCACACCCCAATAATATTAATTAGCGAAGACGAAGAATAATCAAAAGTTGAACCAAAAAGAAGAAAAAGTGTCTTTTTATTGAAAGTTTCCAAAAAGTGTACAGAAGAAAGTATCATCAAACTCCAATAATGCTGTCGGTTTTGGAAATGGAAAATGCAGTAAGGACAGAAAAATCAAATTACCTGCAATCTAACCATAAAATATTCTAGGCGTAAGTTTAATTTAATTTAATTTTTTTTTTACTTTTTAATCAAAACTCATTTTAACAAGACACAAAAATAAATGTCTTCTTCCCAAGAAAAAAAAAGGTATATACAATGCACGACTAAAATAACTTCCAATACTAAAATAAAACTCTTGGTTTTATTATTCCAACAATTAGTTAAAATTTAATGAAAAGTGCAAATCGTTGACTTCCCACATAAATTTTACATCTTTTACTACTCAACCAACTCAATTTAATTATTTCTTCAAATAACATATATGGTATATGTTCTGTACGCTCACCTCAAATTTATGGGCAACAAGTGGAGTTGCAATGTTTGAAATAACAGAGTAATGAAAATGTTAATTACGTTACTATGCAAAGCTATGGAAAAATCAATAATTTGGTAGAAAAGTTGTGCACATTGAGTACGTCGAAAAGAGGGGAAGAATGAAAATTTTATTTTTTAAACAATTAAGAAAAAATAAATTCGCATGACACGAGGGTGCGCGTATAATTTAATTCGACTTTGGATGGTTTATGTCAATTAAAATTTATTGGAGAACTAAAATGAAAAGTTTCAAATTAATTTGATCTAAAACAATAAATTGGTATCAAGAGTTTAATTTTCTCGAAGAATTATTGGTAACATAATGGAGGCTATTTTTTATTAATTTTATGATTAGTCAAACTTATTATAGGTTGGATAAGGCATTGTAGCGCAATATTAAGACGAGCACGGATGAAAATGTCAATGAAATTTAATATGCTGCTTTACTTTTATTCTACATTTTTTTTACCTCGCTAATGCAATTTAATATTACTTCGTTTAATTTTATCCATAATAAAACATAAGTAATGTGACGAATTTGATAATGTGAACTGAACAACAATGTCCGATTATTAATATAATAGGAGTCGTCTTGTAGGAACTTCTTATCCATCATCAATGGTCGTGCGTTTCCTCGTCTTACTTTTCTTGGGCCCAATCTTGCTGAAAATTTATTATTTGGCAACATTGTCTACATGAAGATATCCCCCTTAAATTGTCTTCGTGACAGACTTGAACTATATCTCCCTACTTTTCACTTCTTTGTGTAATTTAGTGATTTTGAGATCAAAGTTGAGAGAAACTTGTATAGTCTTGGGTCATTATCAATTATTGTAGAGGAACATTAATTGGTATTACCTTGAGAAGGTTTCGATTTGGGGCTAGAATTTTGATAACAATCTGTTCTTGAGGAATTGTATCTTATTAGAGAATAGTTCTTTGAGCTTTGGTGTAATGTTCTTACATAAAAGCGAGAATAGGCAATAGAAAAATAAAAACTAGAACACATAAATTTACGTGAAAAATCAAGACGCGAAAAGCTATGGACATAGGAGGAGAAATCCATTATATCAAAAATGAATACATGAGATCGATGTTTTGATGGCTACAACAAAGTATAATACAATGAAACCCTAACATACATTGTCGTATAGACCTCCAAAAATTCTCATAACTTTGGTTTCACCACATACATCCACGAGTTTTTTCGGACCGGATCAGGCCAAACATGAGAATTCGGGTTACCGTATTCTAACAAATGTATTAATATCTAGAAGGTGTTCTTGGTTGTAAATAGATAACAAACTCTTGTAACGCTTGATTTCTTGATTGATATTAGTGTAAAGGGCTTATTCTGTTTCGATAGAGCTCTAATCGAGACATATAGTGAACTCCCAGCCTCAATTCATTGGGTTTTTAATTTCTTGCTCTCAGTTGTGTATAAAATATATGTCATGCAAATGGTCTAGACTCTAGACGTACCCAAATATCTGTATTTGAAATGGATAAAGACATTGCCATGGTAAAATATTTTGGCTCCAAATGGAAAAGTCTTTGACTTTGTGCATGGGGAAAAATGGTGAACTGAAATGCATCAAGCCCTAGTTGATGTAGATTAAAATTAAATTAAAATTTTAAATTACAATATCAACAAATTAATTTTAACCACATATTTCATGGGATAACTTTCAATCACATATTTCATCAACTTTTATCAAAATCTACGAAAAAATTGATTTAATCTATACCAAACAAGGGCTAAATATGAAATTGATTTCTTCATGCAATACAATTTGATTGATGAGTTCTTTGGCTATATAATATCATTGTTGAAATATTGCAATAGGAACTGTAACGAACACACATTTACTTGTATTAGAGGATTTCTGCAGCGAATTACATTCTATCAATGAGAGAATCCTTCAAAGAACACGCCTTTGAGCGATATAGGTAATAGAGAGAGAAAACGAAGTAGAGAGAAAATATTGCTTTCTCCTAAGGGTTTTCTATTTAGTTTCTCCTAAATTAATAATTGTTATCTCGTGTATTTATATAGATTGTAATTCTCCCGTTATAGTAGAATTTCTTTATATTTGCCTGTGATTTTTAACAAGGGCGGACGCAAAACTTTAAAGTTAGGGGAGCACAATCGAACTTTCAAAGAAGTTTGGAAAAATTTTACAATAAAAAATTTACGTCCAAAAAAATCATACTCCATGTAATTTTACATACACAAATTTACATGGGATATAACTATTTCGGATGTAAAATTTCGAAAGTTTTTTATGTCATATTCCATATAAAATTTCCTAATAAAATGATGAAAATTACATTGAGAAATGTGTATCGCAAAAATAATAAATGTTAATGAAATAATTGAATTAACAAAAAATACAAGTTAGAAGTCTTTCTTTAAGACTCACGTGTAACGTATTTTTAACTATTTTTAATATTTGTTTGGACTATTCGATATACCCATAATGTAGTTCTCGAAATAAGTTTTGAGATGACATAAGTAATTTGTAAATTCAATTAGAGTACGGTCGTCGGAGAATTTTTAAAATTAGCATGTTATCGAAATTCAAATTTATTGTGATTTTGTCCTTGTTTGGTGGAGATTAAAATCAAATTTTTAGTAACTTTTGATAAAAGTTAAACAGTTATGGATTCCATGAAATATATTATTAAAATTAATTGTTCACTTTAATTTAGATTAAATTTGAATTTCAATCAATACCAAACATGACTTTATAAAAAAAATAATCAAAAGTTGGGGGCACTTGTCCCCCAAGAACCCCTCGGGTTTGCCCTTGATTTTTAACCCAAACTAAATAGGGTTATTCACGTAAAATCCAAATGTTCATTTTATTTTCAGTTTTTCCTCAATTTCACTTGAGTTGCGCTCTAAATGTTACGTTCAATTTCCTAGCACTATCCGCTCAATTTAGGAGAAGGCGAAATTGTATGAATTATATTTTTTAGTGACCAACCATCCTTAGTTACATAATACCATTTTTTGTTTAATTCAAACTACCACAAGATGATAACCTACACTAGTCGACCAACAAAATTAATCACACGTCTCCAAGGTTATTTTCTTTATATATTGCGAGTAAATTATTATTTAAAGTCAAAGTTAAACTTTAATTTTATCAACACATTTCTAAGGATGTACAACTACTGTACACTACTCATTTCTATCAAATTATAATTTCAATTGTATATATACATTTTTACAAATATTAACCATTAAACTAAAAAAAAATATTTGCCCTAGCACATCCCACCCCACACCACGACATGAAAACCAGAATGGCTGATGGTCGAACAATGGAAGCCTTTTACTTTAATCAAATTCTGCCGCCACAACAGCGGCACCGATATTAGTTTCTTCATTGGCAACTTGGCTTCCAAACCCAGAACCGCCACCACTTCTTCCTCCACCACCACCTTGAAGCCGCCTTCTACAGACACCGCCGCCACCACAAATCTCAAACAACAACTC
>CAIGRB010070626.1:7679-26086 GCA_903798255.1 Fraxinus quadrangulata | reverse complement strand
TATTATTATTATTATTTTCGATTTTTTTTTGTACACGAGTGCACAAAAAACAGTAAAAATAGATAAAACTCGATATTTTCCACCTCCAAACTTATAACAGATGTTGCTCTCAATGTTTAAAATTATAACAAATAATATATAGAAATTTAGGGTAAAGAACAAAACTAAGTACTTCCCTAATATAAATTTGCTGGTGGTGGATGGGCTACTTAAAAATGCTGGATAATTTGCGATGTTTGTTTCCTTGTCCAATGTGTCCAGGTGTCATGTTCATTTTAAAGTAGTTAAGGTAATTGGCATTTTTAAAGGAAAATTTAAACCCTTGTTTGGTTCTCATTATTTTCAAAATATATTTTTCTCTATCATATTTTCAACCATACATTGTTCAATAAAATAATATTACATGTAAATCCAAAACTCATTTTTATCAAAATACTATTTTAAAATACATTTTGGACAAAAATAAGGATCAAACAATAGGGATCAAACATTTTGAGCATGCATGTTTTGATTTAATTGCAACTTTTTTATTTTCTTCCGAAGATACAATCTAATCAAATTTTGGTTAATTGTTTTTTCTTGTTGCTCCTAAGACGAAAGGTAGTACTTGGCGAAAATCTCCTCCGAATACAAAAACTTTCTGCTAAATGGTTTTGAATTTTTCAATATATCTCTTAAGGTTTTATCAACGATTTCTATTGTATTTTAGTTGACAATTGGTGGTTCAATTAAATAAATAAAAAACTCATAAAACATTTCAAAAATAAAATCTGGTTCAAGCATAAGCTTTCACAATGGCATAAAAAAAAGCAAGTGAATCCGTTTTATTTATGTCATGGGCTCATATGATTTCTCTATTCCTTTTAACATTCAAACGTGCTTATTAAAGACTGTGTTTGAATGCTCAATTATATTTGAAATGTTTTTGGTCAGATGAGCTCCGTCAATATTTTCCATAGGTAGTCCCCAGCCTAGGTACAAGAAAAGGGTTGCAGTAGGTTGGTATCCAGCACATAACTTTGTTCAAATTTTGAACCGAACAAAATGACAAAAGAGGGCTCATTTAACCAACTTTGAGTTTATTGGGAGTAAAACTTATTTGATGTTGTTTGGGCCACATAGATCACAAATAGAACTTTCAATCCTTTGTTTCAATATGTCAAAGGGATCATCTTTTAATTTATTCCATCTCAAAGCTGCAGAGAACAAGCAATTATAGAAAACAAATTTAAACAAAGCAATTATAGAAAACTATATACAATAAGCCTTAGCCCATTCTTATTGCGTAAAATTTTCCAAACTGGCAACATTCAAGTACTAATACAAGTACATGACATGTTTTACTATTATTATTTTTAAGCCAAACAAACAATGGAAAGATAGATGAAAATGTTAAACACTTGAAGCTACACATTTTTAAACATTTCAAATGTTTTTTTTAACTATGCAACATATTTAGTTAATTTACTAAAAAAATAAAGCGATACACATCAAATACCACTTTTTAAATATTATAGATTAACTTGACTTTACTGATTTAGCCTTACTTTGTTTGCATTGGCAATTGTTCTTTAATTTATCTTTAAGCCTCCAAATTACAAGATTTTCATTGTTGTCCCGCCCCACGATTCCACCTTCTTTCTTTTTGTTCTTGTTACTTCCCTAATGAACTATCCTTTTACATTCATCAATATCAGGTGGTTGCTTGAGTAGAACATTCATTGTGAAATCTTGTTATTTATTTTCACCATCAAGATTAATTCAACTTTTTTAAAATTTATTAATATTCGTGCAGTTGTTAAGAATGGTCTTCCCAAAATTAATGGCATGTATTGAACATTTATATCAAGGATGATAAAATTAGCTGGAAAGAAGTGATCTCCAACTTTGATGGGCATATCATCCACCATTACATAAGTATGCTCGAATATCTCATCAGCCGTTGTAGGATTATTGATTTTGCTTTTGGATCATTTAATACTAATTTCATGTAGATACATAGTGGCATCAGATTAATACTTGCTTCTGAGTCAATTAAGACATTTAATTTATGGGAATTTCCTATAGAGTAAGGTATAGTGAAACTCTTTGAATCTTTTAATTTAGAAGGGAGCTTATGTTGTACGATTACACTGCATTCTTTTAATAAAGCTACTTTTTCATCTAACAACTTTAATTTCTTGCTCAACATCTCATTCAAAAACTTCGTAAAATTTGGAATTTATAGAATGACGCCAATGAAATAAATGTTATAAGAAGTTGTCCAAGGCATCTAAGAACTTCTTGAATTGTTTCTCCAGCTCATTATTCCACAACCTTTGAGGGATGAGATTGGAGGTGTGTATTTATTCATAGGAATGGTTGCCTTAACCTATAGATTTTCTGACAGTTCTTAATTAACCTCCGATGATTCTTCAGACCGGACCACTTATTCCTCGTCCATGGTAGGTACCTAATTATCTTTGATTCCTTTCTTCTTCACAATAATTTTTGGCAGCTAAACTCCACTTTTTGTTGTAATGGCCTCAACTTGTTACTATTTAAGCTGTCTTCAAAGCCTTTAAGGAAATGGAATAGGGGACACATAAGCTCGGACATGGGTAGAAGGCTTGATTGATGGTGCCTCAATAATAACATAATTCACAGCTTCAACTGCTAATACATGTTCCTCGTGCATTTTTTTTTTGTTGTTGGTAGGGTACCATGTGTTCAGTTGGACAATGCAACTGCTATCTATCCATCGGAGTTTCCAAATTTTTTATTGCAACCAACTAGTTCTAAAAATTAGTATCAATTTTTACAATGTACTGAGCTAATAATTCTTCCAACAATAACTTATTCTCTTGTTGTTATTGAAATCCTTGTGGGTTACTTTGAATATGATATCCTCGACCCTGATTATTAGCCTATGAGAAGTTATGACGCTTGTGTCCAACCTGAATTATATGTGTTGGAGTAAGAGTTATTCTGTTGCCTTTGAAAATTCTACGTATAGCTCACATCCTTAGGCTGACAGACATATGTGGAGGCTAAATGACAGTTTGCAGTTATATAATTAGCCTTACAGCTCCTCCAGACTGGTGCTAGTTGGTGTATCTTATATTCTAAGTTAGTTTGTCTAGTTTCTTTGTTAGTATTTTCATTTGGGCTGCCAATACTATCATTGTATCATACTATGAGTACCAATTGTTTTCCTCGAAATTTCTCTATTAGTTGGCCACGTAGACTGATTTTTTTGCAAATCTTTCAAAAAGATCTAAGATATTGTCTAAAGGTATGTCCATGATTGATCCTCGTACTGAAGTATCAACTATATTACGGTATTCAAGATTCCCTCAAAGCCCTTTTGCTTGAATGTATATACTTCATTTCTGATCTGATAGAGTAAAGAAGGTCGAAAGAATTTCAATGTAAATTTTTGTATATGTCATTCCATGAAACGATACTCCAGGAAGTAATGAGATTAATCATTTTCATGCGCCTTCCTTTAAAGTATGAGGGAATATAAGCAATCGAAATGCACCATCGACATCCTTTCATGACTGGTCACCACGCAAAGCATCAAGAAATCTTGTATATGTTCATGAAGGTTTTCAATTGATTTTTCAAAGAACCTAATATCATGATAATTTTGAAATAAATTGATGACGTCAAGTTTAATATAGAAGTGACCTGCCCAAAAGGTAGATAAAAAATAGTTTATTGTACCAGAGTAAGTGTGAGGTTTAAATAATCCTTAAGAGATTATCTATGGTTGACAGTTGCTCTTGGTGGATCTTGTTGTTTTGGGGATCTTATGGTAACTAAATTTGAGTTTGATTTTGATTTTTTGCCATTTTTCTTTTGTCTCTGTTCTCTTCTTTGTTTTTTGAAGGTTCTTTCGATTACTAGATTTAATAGTAAGAGCTCGATTTCTTCAAAATCTTGCATAAATTGTTAAAAAAATAAAAAAAGAGAGATTAGACATGTAATGAATAGCTTAAAAAAATTCAAATTCTATATAAATTAATACATTCAAATTAAATACTTTATTATCTGGTAATGACACCAAAAAATATTCCTGCGAAACCAACAAGTTTATGAGATCGTTGACAAATAATAGATTTAGTAAATTGATAGTATCTTTCCACAAAGAATACTTTCAATATACTCTCAATTTAAGTGTACTAATTTTGTATAGAATTCGAATTATTTAAATAGAAGAGAAATTTTGATTTGATTTTATGTTAAATTATTTAAGAAAACGGTAAAAAGTGTATATATATATATATTAAATTATGGATGATTATATTGGATTTAGAGTCCGCCTATTACTATTTATTTCAATTCTTGATTTGTAATCCATTTTCATTNATTATATTGGATTTAGAGTCCACCTATTACTATTTATTTCAATTCTTGATTTGTAATCCATTTTCATTTATGTGTTCTTGACAATCGATAAAGTTAATGTATTTAACTTTCTTTTCTAAGATAAATTAAATTTATTTTAATAACAATTCAAATATATTTTTAGTCCGAATTCAAATAATTAGAATGCATTAAATTTTAAATTATGTATATGATTGCACACGTGATAAATGATTATTCATAACATCAATATGACATACGTTAATTTTGTTGCGTTCTAAAATTATTGTGAGTCTTCCAATACTATAATAAGCAACTAATTATTCAATGGTGGCCAAACGATTAAATAATACAATGAGTCTACAAAATTAATCAAGAAACGCAAGAAATACTAAATTACTATTTTTGAATTAAAATAAATAAACAATATGGTTTATCTTATTCAATACAAAAAATAGATCTAGCCGAGCATGCTTTTAAATAAATTACAAGAAAAATAATGAAAAAAAATCACTCGAATGATGAAAGAATGTAAGAAATCTTGTTCTTCGATTCCAAGGTTGAGTTCTTAAAAATCTCGACATAATTGACTTCAATTCCTTATTAGAGTTTGATCTTCTCTTTCAAAATATAGCAATAATACCTTGCTTTTTTTGATAAATTTTATGATATTACATGATATTAAGAGGCTAGAGATTTTTCTCCAATATTTTGGCCAAATTTTCTATTTATAGATTGTTAAGAATTGATAGTCTATCTTAAAAGGTCAACATATTTAAAAGGAGTAGCCCAAGATCTTTTCAATGCAAAATCGACGTGTGTTTTTGAATATTCATTTAAAGCATTATAAATTCACAAAGTGATTCACATCCAGACCCTCAATAGTCAAATATTTTTTCTTCACTCTTAATATTCACTCCCCAAACTATTCTTTTTAACTCTTTTTTCAAGGTGTGCTCTAATGTTAAATTCATATACTAATTCTCACCCTCTCTAATTTGATTAGATTTTGCCAATTGCAACTCAACGGACCAACAAGTGGAGATTCTCCTTTTTTTTATTGCTTCAACCCCCAAAAATCAATTACGCTGATGATCCTTTGCAATAAGTGCAATCTCTCAAATAAGTGTTTAAAGCTTAACCAATGCATGTAACACGATAAATATTTTTTTCTTTTCTTTTTCTATTTTTACTTTTTACATTTTATGTGCAGACTTCTCTCCATTAAATTTTCTAAATGACATTTATAGTGAACTTTTGGTCGATAACTCCAAAGTCAGATAACTGTAGGGTACCAGGTTTTATATATCCTTGCAGATTGAATAACTCGAGTCATAAATGTTACGAAAAGACATTTTACAATGAGACAACTTTTTTTCTTTTTCATTTTTCATGTAATGATTAGTGCAATGCCTCTTATAAAACACGCATTCTTAAAAATTGATCCCTAAATCAAGATTTTCACATAATTTTTATTTTGTAAGCTTTAGACAATCCACAAAAAATTTAACACACATGTAATCCATATATATTTTAGTCTCTCCCTACAACATCTTAATTACCTACAAACTATCCTAAAATTGGTTTAAAGATATATAATTTAGTGCTTATTTGCATCTAAGGTCCACTACTTTCTTCTCAACCTATTCAAATTTTTGAACCAAATCAATTCTTCATGACGCAAAAATAAATCTTGTACTAAAAAATAACAAATTTTACATGAATAAGCATAAATCAATCTTAATGTGCAAATTTTTCACAATTTATAATCTAACATATGGTTCCAAATATATGTATTACAGTAGACAAATTTATTTAACCCACACAAGCATACAAAAATAAANAAACTTATAACAGATGTTTCTCTCAATGTTTAAAATTATAACAAATGATATATTGAAATTTAGGGTAAAGAACAAAATTAAGTACTTCCCTAATATAAATTTGCTGGTGGTGGATGGGCTAGCTTAAAAATGCTGGATCATTTGCGATATCTGTTTCCTTGTCCAATGTGTCCAGGTGTCATGTTCATTTAAAATAGTAAAAATTAATCATAATATGGAACAATTTACAATAAGCTCTGACACATCTTAAATGAAAATATGAGGATAAAGATACCCTGTACTGCTAAAGTTAATAATTTTTTTTTTTTATCTATTATCTGAAAAGCAAAGCGAAAAAAAAAAAAAAAATTTGAAAATTTGGTTGCTTCCCAATAAATGCTTGTTTATAGCCATTAGTAGTAGCACGTGTGCTACACATTTTATGTATCGAATGAATGATATGTGTAAAATTTTTTGAAGTACTAATACTGTTTTTTAAAGTAGTTAAGGTAATTGACATTTTTAAAGGAAAATTTAAACCCTTGTTTGGTTCTCATTATTTTTAAAATATATTTTTCTCTATCATATTTTCAACCACACATTGTTCAATAAATAATATTACAAGCAAACCCAAAACTTTTCTTTAATTTCTGACCACTTATTTTTATCAAAATACTATTTTAAAATACATTTTGGACAAAAAATATGGCTCAAACAATATCTATTCTTTAATTTGTAACCATACATTTTTCATCAAAATACTATTTTAAAATACATTTTGGACAAAAAATAAGGATCAAACAATAGGGATCAAACACTTTGAGCATGCATGTTTTGATTTAATTGCAACTTTTTTATTTTCTTCCAAAGATACAATCTAATCAAATTTTGGTTAATTATTTTTTCTTGTTGCTCCTAAGACGAAAGATAGCACTTGGCGAAAATCTCCTCCGAATACAAAAACTTTCTGCTAAATGGTTTTGAATTTTTCAAGATATCTCTTAAGGTTTTATCAACGATTTCTATTGTATTTTAGTTGGCAATTGGTGGTTCAATTAAATAAATAAAAATTTCATAAAACATTCCAAAAATAAAATCTGGTTCAAGCATAAGCTTTCACAATGGCATAAAAAAAGCTGGTGAATCCGCTTTATTAATGTCATGGGCTCATATGATTTCTCTATTCCTTTTAACATTCAAACGTGCTTTAATATGTCAAAGGGATCCTCTTTTAATTTATTCCATCTCGAAGTTGCAGAAAACAAGCAATTATAGAAAACAAATTTAAACAAAGCAATTATAGAAAACTATATACAGTAAGCCTTAGCCCATTCTTATTGCGTAAAATTTTCCAAACTGGCAACGTTCAAGTACTAATACAAGTACATGATATGTTTTACTATTATTATTTTTAAGCCAAACAAACAATGCAAAGATAGATGAAAATGTTAAACACTTGAAGCTACACAATTTTAAACATTTCGAATGTTTTTTTTAACTATGCAACATATTTAGTTAATTTACTAAAAAAATAAAGTGATACACATCAATTCCCACTTTTTAAATATTGTAGATTAACTTGACTTTACTGATTTAGCCTTACTTTGTTTGCATTGGCAATTGTTCTTTAATTTATCTTTAAGCCTCCAAATTACAAGATTTTCATTGTTATCCCGCCCGACGATTCCACCTTCTTTCTTTTTGTTCTTGTTACTTCCCTAATGAACTATCCTTTTACATTCATCAATATCAGGTGGTTGCTTAAGTGGAACATTCATTGTCAAATCTTGTTATTTTTTTCCACCATCAAGATTAATTCAACTTTTTCAAAATTTATTAATATTCGTGCAGTTGTTAAGAATGGTTTTCCCAAAATTAATGACATGTATTGAACATTTATATCAAGGATGATAAAATTAGCTGGAAAGAAGTGATCTCCAACTTTGATGGGCATATCATCCACCATTACATAAGTATGCTCAACTATCTCATCAGTCGTTGTAGGATTATTGATTTTGCTTTTGGATCATTCAATACTAATTTCATGTAGATACATAGTGGCATCAGATTAATACTTGCTCCTGAGTCAATTAAGACATTTAATTTATGGGAATTTTGAATGGTGAAACTCTTTGAATCTTTTAGTTTAGGAGGGAGATTATGTTGTACACACTACATTCTTTTATTAAAGCTACTTTTTCATCTAACAACTTTAATTTCTTGCTCAACATCTCATTAAAAAACTTTGTAAAATTTGGAATTTATAGAATGACGCCAATGAAATGAATGTTATGAGAAGTTGTCCGAGGCATCTAAGAACTTCTTGAATTGTTTCTCCAGCTCATTATTCCACAACCTTTGAGGGATGAGACTGGAGGTGTATGTGTTTATTGACATGAATGGTTGCCTTAACCTATAGATTTTCTGACAGTTCTTGATTAACCTCCGATGATTCTTCAGACCGGACCACTTATTCCTTGTCCATGGTAGGTATCTAATTATCTTTGATTCCTTTCTTCTTCACAATAATTTTTGGCAGCTAAACTCCACTTTTTGTTGTGATGGCTTCGACTTGTTACTATTTAAGCTGTCTTCAAAGCCTTTAAGAGAATGGAATAGGGGACACATAAGCTCGGACATGGGTAGAAGGCTTGATTGATGGTGCCTCAATAATAACATAATTCACAGCTTCAACTGCTAATACATGTTCATCGTGCATTTTTTGTTGTTGTTGGTAGGGTACCACGTGTTCAGTTGGACAATGCAACTGCTATCTATCCATCGGAGTTTCCAAATTTTTTATTGCAATCAACTAGTTCTGAAAATTAGTATCAATCTTTACAATGCACTGAGCTAATAATTCTTCCAACAAAAACTTCTTCTCTTGTTGTTATTGAAATCCTTGTGGGCTACTTTGAATATGATATCCTTGACCCTGATTATTAGCCTATGAAAAGTTATGACGCTTGTGTCCAACCTGAATTATATGTGTTGAAGTAAGAGTTATTCTGTTGCCTTTGAAAATTCTGCGCATAGCTCACATCCTTAGGCTGACAGACATATGTGGAGGCTAAAAGATAGTTTGCAGTTATATAATTAGCCTTACATCTCTTCCAGACTGGTGCTAGTTGGTGTATCATGCTTATATTCTAAGTTAGTTTGTCCAGTTTCTTTGTTAGTATTTTCATTTGGGCTGCCAATACTATCATTGTATCATACTATGAGTACCAATTGTTTTCCTCAAAATTTCTCTATTAGTTGGCCACGTAGACTGATTTTTTTGCAAATCTTTCAAAAAGATCTAAAATATTGTCTAAATGTTTGTCCATGATTGATCCTTGTACTGAAGTATCGACTATATTACGGTATTCAACATTTCCTCAAAGCCCTTTTGCTTGAATGTATGCACTTCATTTATGATCTGATAGAGTAGAGAATGTGGAAAGAATTTCAATGTAAATTTTTGTTTATGTCATTCCATGAAACGATACTCCAGGAAGTAATGAGATTAATCATTTTCATGAGCCTTCCTTTAAAGTATGAGGGAATATAAGCAGTCGAAATACGCCATCGTTGTCTCCTTTCATGACTGGTCACCACGCAAAGCATCAAGAAATCTTGTATATGTTCATGAAGATTTTCAATTGATTTTTCGAAGAACCTAATATCATGATAATTTTGAATTAAATTGATGACGTCAGGTTTAATATAGAAGTGTCCTGCCCAAAAGGTAGATAAAAAATAGTTTATTGTACCAGAGTAAGTATAAGATTTAAATAATCCCTAAGAGCTTATCTATGGTTGACAGTTGCTCTTGGTGGATCTTGTTGTTTTGGGGATCTTATGGTAACTGAATTTGAGTTTGATTTTGATTTTTTGCCATTTTTCTTTTGTCTCTGTTCTCTTCTTTGTTTTTTGAAGGTTCTTTCGATTACTAGATCTAATAGTACGAGCTCGATTTCTTCAAAATCTTGCATAAATTGTTAAAAAATAAAAAAAGAGAGATTAGACAGGTAATTAATAGCTTAAAAAAAATTCAAATTCTATATAAATTAATACAGTCAAATTAAATACTTTATTATCCGATAATGACACCAAAAAATATTCCTGTGAAATCAGCAAGTTTATGAGATCATTGACAAGTAATAGATTTAGTAAATATATAGTATCTTCCCACAAAGAATACTTTCAATATACTCTCAATTTAAGTGTACTAATTTTGTATAGAATTCGAATTATTTAAATAGAAGAGAAATTTTGATTTGATTTTATGTTAAATTATTTAAGAAAACGGTAAAAAGTGTATATATATATATATTAAATTATGGATGATTATATTGGATTTAGAGTCCGCCTATTACTATTTATTTCAATTCTTGATTTGTAATCCATTTTCATTTATGCGTTCTTGACAATCGATAAAGTTAATGTATTTAACTTTCTTTTCTAATATAAATTAAATTTATTTTAATAACAATTCAAATATGTTTTTAGTCTGAATTCAAATAATTAGAATGCATTAAATTTTAAATTATCTATATGATTGCACACGTGATAAATGATTATTCATAACATCAATATGACATACGTTAATTTTGTTGCGTTCTAAAATTATTGTTAGTCTTTCGACACTATAATAAGCAACTAATTATTCAATGGTGGCCAAACGATTAAATAATACAATGAGTCTACAAAATCAATCAAGAAACGCAAGAAATACTAAATTACTATTTTTGAATCAAAATAAATAAACAATATGGTTCATCTTATTCAATACAAAAAATAGATCTAGCCGAGCATGCTTTTAAATAAATTACAAGAAAAATAATGAAAAAAATATCACTCAAATGATGAAAGAATGTAAGAAATCTTGTTTTTCGATTCCAAGGTTGAGTTCTTAAAAATCTCGACATAATTGACTTCAATTCCTTGTTATAGTTTGATCTTCTCTTTCAAAATATAGCAATAACACCTTGTTTTTGATAAATTTTATGATATTACATGATATTAAGAGGCTAGAGATTGTTCTCCAATATTTTGGCCAAATTTTCTATTTATAGATTGTTAAGAATTAGGGGTCCATCTTAAAATGTCAACATATTTAAGAGGAGTAGTCCAAGATCTTTATTAATTGGTCTGTGTCAATATCTTTATTCGATGTGGGATATATGTCCCTTAACACGCCCCTGCAAGATGGTGGCTCGTTTGAGCAGACCAATTTTAAAATTCACGTGCTCACATTTGGAGTCTTAACGGGATCGAATCGCTCGTTGGAGTATAATGGACTCTAATACCATATGAAGAATTTGGAGTCCATCTTAAAATGTCAACCTATTTAAGAGGAGTAGTCCAAGATCTTTATTAATTGGTCTGTGTCAACATCTTTATTCGATGTGGGATATATATCCCTTAACATAGATATTTAAAAATCAAGCCAAATGCGAAGAATTAAAATCCAATTAAAATTCTGAATTAAAATGAAATTGCAACAATTGGTCCCAGGGAAATATAGCGCTCCCACGACACTTTGGAGTTGGAACCCGCGCCACATTTGCTGTTTCATTCCCCATAATTAAAAGACAAAGCCGGAGCACTCGTGCCGGTGATCTTCCATGAATTACTCACACGTGCGGTAATGAAACTCTTCGGACTTGTGCATTTTGATCCTTGTTTTTAATTCTTATTCATCTTGACTCCATTTTCATGTAAATTTAATCCTTTAACTTTTAATTGCTTCCAATTAAATATAAGAATTTTCCAATCATGGATATTATGTCCGAATCAACTACAATTTAATTCAGAACTTTGTATTTCTTCATTTTTTGCCCTTTCTCATTCCGTTTGTACAATCCACCGGATTTGCTTTGAGTTTTACCTAATAAACAAAGTTAATAATATGAAATTAAGTTTATGTTAACAAATTTAATAATAATTGGTCTCATTTAATAGCCCCGACAAGTATATAAAATACACTTATTATACTCCCAATAATCCACGAATTTCATTAATTAGAATGCTATTTTGGAATTCCAATCTAACCCTTTATATATCATAGACGTTAGTGGTTTTCGAGTCCATAATTTGTTGCATTTTATATTTATTCTAAAATAGAATTTATAATGTCAAATATTTCAAGATATGAACTCTTTCCTCATTTAATCCACGCTACATTATCTTGTTTTCACCTTAACTATGAAATCAAAGAATGTTCTTTTACAAATCCTACAAAATTTATAGTTTGGACACCAATTTTCAAAATAATAATTAAAAAAATAAATGTCCCCTGAATGGTATGCTAGGGTGGAATGCATTTTAATAATTTATAATAAGAACATTTATATGATTTTTTAAATCTATTCTCACATAATTTAATAAGTACCATAAAAAGTTAGTTGTAATATTTCGAATCGATGAAATTCATGAAAATCCAAAAAGCATGTAATATAGAATTATGTTAAAACCTTAAGATTATGTGGATTCTATTCAAAACCATAAAATCCATATATCTTAAAAATCTTTTAAAAGTTGAGTTGAGGACATCGTAAATTACTAGAGGTGTACACATGGCTTGACTAAGTCTAGTGCTAATATGCAAAAACAAAAAAAAAGTGCGATCAAAATAGGGCATACGAGTTCAAATAGTTTTCCTATAAATTTATAAGGTTGTTACTGTTTAGTATGTGGGTCGGATTATTTAATTCATTATCATTAACCATTAAATAGTCATATCATTTTGTTGAATGATGCTCCTATTACGCTCAAGTCTTTCAAGATGAGAATCAATTATATAGCATCTATAACAAGAATTCATAAGTAGACACAATTATTTTAACCTTTCGTAGGAACTACCATGTAATAGCGAACTTGAAATATGGATAATGACTAGTGGCTAATGTTAAAATGATGAGCTCATGCCTATGGTAAAGCCCTATTCACGGGCTACTGAGAGTCAGTTTGGCATTGTGCTATTGTGCACCTATGGTGCTATAATAAGCCGCTGTTATAACTGTATTTGATTCCCTTGGATTGCACATGTAATTTGTTTATTTTCTTACTTGCTTCCTACTCCAAAATGTCTATATATAGTGTGTAATATACAAAGTATAATTGTATCATTTTTATCATCAATATATTGTCTCAGCTTTAACTTTACATTAGTACACCATTTCTTCTTCTTCATTAAACTTTAGCAAACTTCAACATAGTATCAGAGCCTACAATTGCTAACACCCATTCCAATGATAACACACATTCAGCTCAAGCAACCTCAAGCACATTGATGCCTCCAATGCTGGGAGGAAATCAGATGCAATCATTTGGAATTAGCCTCACTCAGGTGCCACCGCTAAAACTTGACAGAAACAACTTCTTGCTGGGGAAAAACATGATGATGCCCATCATTAAAGGTCACAACCTCGAAGGCTTCATCACATGAACAAGACCTTGCCCAACAGAATTCTTAGCAACACAAACTACAGGATCAGCTAGAGTAACTGTCGAAATGATTCCCAATGTTGAATATGTGAAATGGATGTCGACTGATCAACTGTTGATCGGCTGGCTCTACTCATCAATGACTACTGAGATTGCCATGAGAGTGATGGGATCTACAAGCTCCTACAGTCTCTGGAATGCCATTCAGGAAAGCTTTGGAGTAATGAATAAATCAAGAGTCATTTTCCTTATCAGTGAACTTCAGAGGACCAGGAAGGGTTCTATGAGCATTGATTAGTACTTAAACACAGTTAAACAACTAGCTGATAACCTTGAAATCGCAGGTAAACGCATCCTTCATAATGACCTTGTCACGCAAGTGTTGGCTGGACTTGATGAGGAGTACGCTCCCATAGTGGTTCAGATAAACAGCAGAGATTTTATCTCTTTGCCTGAATTGCAATCTATCCTGATGACCTTTGAGAGTTGAATTGAGCACCTTAATACTATGAAAAACAACCTAGCCTCTATTAACTTGAGTCATACTTCAGTAAACTTCGTCTACAGATCAAATTTTAGTAGAGCGACATATCAAACTATGGAGGAAGAAATAGAGGTAGAATGACAGATCAACTGAGATCAAAGGACCATGTCAAATATGTGGCCTAAACAATCACTCAGCAGATAAGTGCTTCAACCATTATGATGAAAGATATATGGGTTCTAGGCCTGATCAGCACTACCACAATAATCCCTCAAAACCAACAACACTTATAGCTTCATCAAGCGCTTTAGCAGATCCTGCCTGGTTTGCAAATTCAGGAGCAAGTAACCATGTCACTGCTGAGAGGAAAAACTTGGTTGAGGCACAAGAATATGGTGGTAAGGAATGTCTTACTGTTGGCAATGGTAGTAAACTCCATATTTCTCATATTGGCACTAACAACTTAATCACATTGAATAACAAATCTCAGTTGCTCAATAGTGTGCTACTTGTACCATCTATTAAGAAAAAGTTGCTAAGTGTCTCTTAGTTAACATCTGATAATGGTGTATTTATGGAATTTCACTTTGATTTCTGTGTTGTCAAGGACAAACAAACGAAAGAAGTGTTGCTGGAAGGAAGCTTAAGGATGGGCTGTATGAAGTTGAGTATCCATATCAAGCCAAAAGGCCTCCCTATCATGAGTCATTTTGTTTGAACAAATTAAACCCCTCAACTTTTACTGTGAAATCAAATGTGTCCAAGACTACCAGTGAGTATATGTCAAGGTTGAAACAATGGCATATGAGACTTGGACATCCCACAACTTCTGTTATGTCACAAGTGCTTAAAACTTGTAATGAGAAACTAGATGCTAATAAAATCAGTCAGTTATGTGATGCTTGCCAACTTGGTAAATCACACTCATTACCTTTCAAAATATCTACTTCTCATGCTCTTGCTTCTCTTGAATTAGTTCACACAGACGTCTGAGGACCTGCATCTATAAATTTAACTTTTGGTTTTAAATACTATATTCTCTTTGTTGATGACTATAGTAGATACACATGGATTTATCCAATGAAAAACAAGTCTGAAGCCTTGAACCTATTTATTCAATTCAAAAACCTAGTTGAAAATAAGTTTGATAGAAAGATCAAAGCTCTCCAATTTGATTAGGGAGGGAAATTCAAGCATTTACCGACTTTACTCTAAAATCTGGCATTGACATGCGCCTTTCCTGCCCTTATACTTCAGCCCAAAATGGTAGAGCTAAGAGAAAACACAGGCACATAATAGAAACTGGTCTAACTCTACTTTCTCAAGCAAACATGCCTTTACACTATTAGTGGGAATCATTTTACACAGCTACCTATCTCATCAATAAGCTACCTACACCTGTGCTCAAATTGAAAGCACCTTCTCAAATTCTAAATAATGAAAAGATTGAATACAAGTCACTCAAAATCTTTGGTTGTGCTTGTTTCCTTTGCCTCAGACCATACCCGAACCACAAGCTTAGTTTTCACTCCACAAAATGTGTATTCCTTGGATTTAGTAATTATCACAAAGGATACAAGTGCCTCAGTACAACAGAGAGAATCTATATCTCCAAGCATGTAGTCTTTAATGAGAATGAATTCCCATTCCAATCTGGATTCTCAATAAAAGAAATAACTCACAAACTTTTGAAACCACCATTCACTATCTGCCACTCCACACGTCTCCAAATTATAATCAAATCTGCACAACTAATAAAAATCATCCCGATGTAACTCTAATAGCATTACCTTCTGCATTTGATCAACCAGGAATGGCTGAGAATTTCGCGCCTGAAGCAAATGACAATGAGATCACATAGACCAGTATTGAAGACACATAGATGGTGAATCAAGAAGGAATTGTAAATGTTCAAACAGAACAAATGGAAGAAAATGTTGAATTGAATACAAGTACGGCAATACAAGGAAACCAGATTGCAGAGCAGAAGAACCAGGTTGTAGTGTACCCTATGATTACTAGGAGTAAAGCTAGCATATTCAAACCTAAAGTCTACTCAGTCCAGTGTAAGGAATATAGCCTGGAACACAGCAAACTTGAACCTAACAATGTACCTGAAGCTCTGTTAAACAAAGACTGGAGAAAGGCAATGGAAGAAGAATACAAAGTACTTATCAGAAACAAAACTTGGGAGCTAGTACCACCTCTGATCAATAAAAAGGTTATTGGAAACAAATGGGGTTTTAGGCTTAAACGAGATATTGAGGGAAAAATACTGAAGCACAAGGTAAGACTTGTTGCCAAAGGTTTGTTGCAGACATCAGTAGACTACCATGAAACCTTCAGCCCAGTAATAAAAGCTTCAACCTTAAGGATAATCCTCACTCTTGCAGTCTCAAAGGGATGGAATATCAGACAAGTTGATGTTAACAACGCTTTCTTGAATGGAAAATTGGATGAAGAAGTTTAAATGAGGCAGCCAGAAGGATTTATTGACAGGGCAAATCCCACTTTTGTTTGCAAGCTAAAAAGAGCTCTTTATAGCCTCAAACAAGTACCTAGAGCATGGTACGAAAAACTAAAGAAAACTCTACTGAATTGGAAATTTTCGAATTCAAAGGGAGATAGCTCATTGTTCTTTTACATGGATCAGAAACAAGTCATCTTTACCTTGGTATACGTTGATGATATTGTGGTCATAGGCAATAATCAAAGGTCATTGCAGGACTTCATTGACAATTTGAATGTACAGTTTGCTTTGAAGGACATTGGAGAGCTACATCAATTTTTGGGAATTGAGGTAAAAAGAGAAAAAACGAGCCTACATCTTACTCAGATCAAATACACAAAAGATCTACTGAAAAAATTCAAATTTGAGTATCTCAAACCGTGTGCTACTCCTATGACAATTGGGAAGATTATCTCCAAATGTGAAGGTGAAAAGATGACAAACCCTTCTCTTTATAGAAGTACGATTGGTGGACTTCAATACTTAGCACATACACGGCCTGATATAACTTTTCTATAAATAAGATGAGCCAATTCTTACAAACACTTTCAGATGTCCACTGGAAAGTAGTTAAGAGAATTTTTAGATACTTGAAAGGAACCATTGAACAATGATTATGGATCCAAAGAAGTGACAGAATATGTATCACTGGATTTGCTGATGTAGATTGGGCATCTTGCCCTGATGATAGGAAGTCCACAGCCGGGTATTATGTCTACTCGGGAGATACTTTGGTAGCTTGGTCCTTAAAGAAACAACAAGTTGTGGCTAGGTCCAGTACATAGTCAGAGTATATAGCCTTAGCACAAGCAGCCGCTGAGATCACCTGGATTGAATCTCTGCTGAAAAAAATCAAGTTACACCCAATTTCACTTCCTATACTTTGGTGTGATAATTTTAGTGCAAGTGCTTTGGCTTCAAATCCTGTCTACCATGCTAGAACTAAGCATATTGAGTTGGATATACATTTTATAAGGGACAAGGTTCTTGACAGTAAAGCTGAAAATTCAATACGTTCCATCTTCTGATCAAATTGCAGATTTGCTGACCAAGCCTCTATCACAAAACAGATTCCTCTTCCTTAAAGACAAGCTTGAAGTTAAGAAATAAACTCCAGTTTACACTAGGCGCGCGCCTCAAGCCAAAATGAGGAGAAAAATTTAGTTTCCTTATATTTGTTTTGGTAATGTTTTAGGGCAATTTTGGAGGGATAATAAAAGGAAAAATTCCGTGACTTTGAAAGGGGGAACCATATTTTGAGCACAAAGGGGTTACATATCATTTTTCCTCTCAATTCTTACTCAAGAACCTCATGAGGAACTAAAAACCAAGGTAAAGCAAGGAAGGAACTCGTTGGATTCCAAGATTTCGCATCAATTTATTCATGTAATTGCTCTTTTAGTTGTTGAACAATTCCAGTATTTAGACTTTTCTTTTCATTAATTTACATTAAAATTAGTTTAACATTTATAAGATTTTTCATGGATTCAGTTATACTTTTTCCATTGTTAAATTAAACTATTTGTTGAGTTTTAATTTCAATTACTTATTGTTGAGATTGGTTTAAATTTTATCAAGTCCTTTATATATCTAGTTGTGCTCTTTCTATTGAATGATTGAAATAATTGTTGAATTTTAATTTCAAGATTACTTTAGGAGGATTGATTACTGCTTTATGCTTGATGTATATGGTCGATCTTTGATTTTGTTCCAATAAAATTGTGCAAATAAATCATAAATCTAGATTCTAGGATTACATTTGTGAATTAAATTGAATTTCACGATAAATCCTCCGATTAGAGAGTTG
>CAIGRB010070613.1:71054-121534 GCA_903798255.1 Fraxinus quadrangulata | reverse complement strand
CTCATGAATTATACCATTATCAACACAATATTTATCAAACTCACCTGTATATTCTCCTCATCTATCAGATCTTAAAATTTTAATAGTTTTGTCTAACTGATTTTCAACTTTAGTTTTATATGAAATAAATTTTGAATAACTTTCATCCTTACTCTTAAAAAGATAAATATAACAATATCGAAAGTAATCATCAATAAAAGTCTGAGAACATGTTCGGTGGATTTGACCATTTGTTCAATTGCTATTGTAGGAAAAAAAAGGAATACAAGGACTTTAAGGATAAAGACGCCAGTGAAATCTACATCCGATACTGTCAGCTTTTCGGTTATAGCTACGACAGTGATAAGTACGCAGTGATCCCCACGAAGTTATGTCGGACGGGCTTCGATTTGTTCGAGGATAGTGCATTCGAGGACCACATAGATGCAATTCCTGTCGATGGGGAGAGCATTGGTTCGAGTGCTAAGGGAGGCGAGGGAAACTGTACCTCAAGCATGCACGCTTTTGAAGCCAGAAGCGGTGAGAAGAGGAAGTTTGTGACGAGTACCCGTAAAGGGAAGAAGAACGTTGGAGTCGCCTGCGTGGAGGAGTTACTGGAGGTAGGACGGCTCACACGGCAAACACCCTTGTACTTTTATGCATGTACGCTTTTGTGCCATAAGCGATATCGAGATATACTCGGCATCATGGAAGACGTAGATGAGAAATTTGAGTGGATTGAGTGGATGTTCAATGAGAGCAACAATTCCCTTCATTAAGTTCTGTAATAACTAAACTTTACTTATGTGTTTGAACTTTTTTTTTAATTTTGTATTAGCTGGCGACATTTGCAGTTTGTAGTGTACTGACGGGATTAGGTTTGTAATATTATGTTCTGTTTCTCATGGGATGAAATGCATGGTGGACAACTCGTGCATGTGATTAAAATTTTTTTTTTTGGGAAAACATGTCAGAACATTACCAAAAAAAGGTTCAAATGCCCACACAGTATAGATTATGATCACATCGTTATAGATAAAAGTTGACGATCGTCCTACTTAACCAATAAAAAAATATCGTAAAAATTGTAGTTAATAAAATTGAACTCTACCCACAATGGGTAAGAGTTATGTTACCCACCCCTTGAGGTGACGTTATATCGACATGTCAAACATTTTTTTTATTTGTCAAAAAAAGTGGCCACATCGGTTGAGGTCAAAGTTTATTGTGTCAACTGTGGACGGTCTGGTTGACTATTGTAGCATTATTATTTAAGACTATGGAAAGATATGGATAATTTTAAATTGGTAAAAATCACAAGCGTGCCCCATAATATGCCTTTGATGCATTGAATGAGGGAATGTTGCGATTGTGATATGAGAAGTGTAGAGATTTTCAGATATAATAACTCAGAAACGATAATTTATCTTTATTTAATCGCATACTACATTTTGTGCAACGTGGACATTAATACTAAAGATAATGAATACTATTGACCTTTGAATTTGGATGGAACCTAGCGTGTCAACAAATCTTCACTCCTCTATCCACCACGTGAACAGTTGGACACACCCAATAGAGACGTTACACGTAGATCGAGGCTTTTCCAAACAAGGTGAGGGAGGCAATGATAGTACGTGCTCTAGCATTCCCTTGAACATCTCTTGCACCACACACTATCCCCTAGGATACTTTCTCCCATGAAGTTTAACTCAAAAGTGAAAATTCTCATCATCTTGATCGAGCAATTTAGTAGGGCATTCATGTGCAAAGAGGCCAGGCCCAAGACCTGAGGGTGGATCTATGCCCCCTTCTCATTCTCCTAATTCCAACCCCATCTTAAACCATCGGCCTACTACATTTGACCCATAATCTTCTCCTTCAATCGATCCATTGACTCAACTGGAAAATATTCATCCTATGATTACCCATGGCAAGAACAATATCCACGAACCTATCCAAAAATTGAATATGTCAACCATTTTCACCTCGATACCATCGAGCCTTCATCTCACACACGAGCTCTCAAACATCCTATTTAGCATAAAGCTATGTTTGAGGAATGATGTTCTTTCGAGAAATGAACTTGGCAACTAATCCCACCCATACAATCCCAAAATTTAATTAGTTGTAAAGGGATATTTCGCATTAAAAGGAAACGATGGGTCTATTGGTCATTACAAGGCCAGATTAGTAACAAACGATTTTCATCAACATCACAAAGTTGACTATCACAAAACTTTTTTGTCCAATCATCATCTACCACTATTAGGCTAATCCTTAGCCTTGTTTTAGATAATAACTAATCGATTTATTCAACTTGGTCCCTAGTTTTTATTGATCATAATCAACTACACTATGTCCGTCATCTTCGAGAAGCAATATACGGTATTAAACAAGCAACCCGTGCCTAGAACATTGAACTTCGTAGTTTCTTGCTTGATTAGGGCTTTTCAAATTCACATGCTGATACTTCTTCGTTCTATACAAAAACATGACCATCGAATTTTTTTTCTTATCTATGGATGATATTGTTGTCACATAGAGTTCAGAGATTGATCAATTTATTGGAGATCTCGATCGTCTATGTTCTAATTTGGGCCCTTTGTAATTCTTTTCAAGTGTTAAAACTAGTTCATCTCAATTGTAATCTAATTTTTATTTCACTGCTGGCATCTTCTTGATCTCCTTTAAGATCAATAATGCATCAGTCTAAACCTATACAAACATCAATGTGTACTAGTACCACTTTGCACCCGAACGGTGGTATATTTCTACACGATGCAACTCAATATTTTCAAGTTCTTGGTAGCTTACAATATCTTCTTCTTACAAAAACTTGACATTGCCTATATACAATCATCAAGCTTTCTCTATTCATGAATAAGCCCAAAAAACAACATTTGAAGTCAGTCGAACGCGTGTTGTGCTATCTTTGTGGTACACTTTATTGTACCCCCTTCTCTTTGTAAACAATCTTTCATTTATTCTTTATGCTTTATTTGACTCTGATTGGTCCGAAAATGCTAATGACAACACGTCTACTAGTGCACATACTGTATTTATGTATTTCTCAATCAAAATCAAATTGCTTGATTGTCTAGAAAGCAACAAATTGTGGCTCATTCTTCTAGTGAAGCTGAACTATATAAGAAACAATAAATTATTTAAATAAAGCACGTGGAGCCATAATTTTTTTATATACTTTTTAGAGTGAGGCTCCCTATGTGAGGGGGTCGGTAGGGGGGTTGTCAACCCCCGGTACATATAGAATTTTTCTACTTTTTTAACCATACATTGTTTTAATATATTATTTTTTAGAAAACCTATTTTCAAAAATAAACATCAAACACGCCTTGATGTTTGAGTTTTAGTTCGAGAAGTAGAGAATAAGTATTAATAATATTATTTGTATTTGTTTATTATCGTAGTCGTCTTACAAGACATACATGTGGTGGTTAATGATTGATGTATATGATGATAAAAAATTATCACATTGATATATCAAATTACTGATGTCACGTGTATGCTATGTAAAATGACTACGATAGCAAACGACTACAAATAATATTGATAAAAAAGTATGATATCAATTGTACCATAAAGCACTTCAATTGAGTGATGGACCATTCATATTCTTTAATCGGCTGCTTTTCAAAAGCATTGCTTAAGGGTAATTGACAGTTACAATGAATTTTCTTTTAGGCCATATTTGACAATTATTATTTTAAACTCTTTACTTCATACTCATTTTCAATAACACATTTATATAATAAAATATTTTACACGTAAATTTAAATTTTATTTATATTTTTTAATCACACATTTTTCAAAAAATATTACTATACAAAACTCTATTTCTTAAAATAGGGGCTTACTGTCATCAATTGCACCATAAAGCACTTCAATCGAGTGATGGACCCTTCATATTCTTTAATCGGCTGCTTTTCAAAAGCATTGTTTTAAGGGTTAATTGACAGTTACAATGAATTTTCATTTAGGCCATATTTGACAATCATTATTTTAAAACTCTTTATCTCATACTCATTTTCAATCATACATTTATATAATAAAATATTTTACACGTAAATTCAAATTTCTTTTTAATCACACATTTTCCAAAAAAATTATTATGCAAAACTCTATTTTCTTAAAATAATAGCCATCAAACACGGGTTCAATGTCATTTATATCGATGAACTTTAAATTATTTTATGTACTTCATTCAACTTTAGCCCCTATTTGTTTCTCATTTTTCTTCCATAAAAATGAAAAATATAATCGTTATCCATCACATCAAGCCATCAATTTTGAATTTCCATCTCTTGTGTGAGACCCAATAACGACTATATTTTTCATTTTCATTTTATAATAATGTGCACCAAATGGAGTACCACATTAGTCATTTCCATTTTTTAATCGCTAAACAATTTAGCCCTTATTTGGTTTCCATTAAAATTAAATTTTGAAAAAAAAATATTTTAGAATAATAAATTTTTTGAAGAGTGTGATTAAAAAGTAAGAATTTTTTTTTTAATTCGCTTGTAGTATCATTTTATTGAAAATAAATTTTGAAAAAATGTATGTTTGATTTAATGGAGCCCAAACAAGGAGCTTAGTGCATGTTTGATAGAATTTACTCGAGAATAATGAGTTATGGAATAGTATTTTTTTAGAATGTGTGGTTAAAAGTAAGAAATTTTTATTGATTTTTATGTAAAATATTTTATTGTATGAATGTGTGGTCAAAAAATGATATTTTAACAAACAATTTAATTTTTTAAAGAATGACAAACTCGGCCTTAATATATTGAAATTACACTCACCAAAATGATTTAGCCTCTGTTTGTTGGTATTATTTAGAAAAAAATAATATTTTAAATAGTGATTTTTTGGATGGTGCGTGGTTAAAAAGTAGAATATATTTTAAATTTACGTGTAAAATATTTTATAATATAAATGTGTGATTGAAAATAAGTATGAAAATAAAAAAAAATTGTTTTAAAGAGACAAATTTGTGCTTAATATACAAGTATTTTTATTTACATGGATAAATGCAACCCCAAAAGTCGTCATTTCACTTCGAATAAACAAAATGGGAAAAAAAGGCATCGAGCAAACGGACATTTAAAAGAAAAAAATAGAGAGATTTAAAGTATAATAACACTACAAAAGGTTGAAAATCCATATTATGTAGTTCTCTCACATAATCAATCGACTGATATGATGATATAGTTGAAATGAGTTTTAAATTTAATGAAGCAAATGAAATTATTCATATTTCAAAGATATAAATGACACCACATGTAAAGTTCGGTGACATTTGGTGTAATTAATTTAATCCCACGTGGTGGATTTTATCAACACTAACTGAACATTAAGTCCATATTTGACAATCATTATTTCAAAACTCTTTACTTTATATACTTATTTTCAAATATACAGTCACACAATAAAAATATTTTGCACATAAATTCAACTTTTTTGTTTAAAAATACAAATTTTCTTCAAAATGTCGCTATTCAAAATTTTGTTTTTGCCAAAGAATAGCTATCAAATAAGGCTAGGGATTTTCTATTCAATAAAAAATAAGGCCTACCGATATGATGGTATAACTGAAAGGATTTTCAAAGTTCGATTTGTTAAATGAAATGATTCAAAGTTCAGTGGTATAAACGACACAAAATGTAAAGTTAGGTAACTATTCTTGTAATTAACCCGACTAAAGTAAGCACACGTAACTATTCACGTCACGAAATGATGTCACGACACAAACGTCCAAAAATAGGCTGGGCCCATACATCACATTCAATCGATATGATTGGTTTTACTTTTCCTTCTTCACCAAGAAACATAAATACTTTCATAATTTCTGTGTCCAACGTAATATTATTTATAAAAACACTGTACGACAAAGCTTGATAGTTTCTGACGACTAGGACGAATCATTGACACAGTACAGTAAAGAAGAAGAGAGATTTCTGGTATATATTCATAGTTGAATCAGTTATCGTTCTACTTTACCTTTTTCTTCATCATCAACATGAAGAAGAAAGGAAACCCACAAAACTTCTGGCGAGGCCGGGGGTGGCAACCACCGCTGCAACCTCCTGAACAAGGTAGATTTTTCCCGCAGCAAGTGCGTTCGCAATTTAGGGCGTCAACGTCGAGAAATGATGTTCTTGAGAGGATCAATAAAGCCCTGGTCAAAGCTCGCAATGATATAATAGCGGCCGGAGAGAATGTCTCCACATTCAAAGTGTCACAGGCGGCTTTATTGACACTTGAAGTTGATTCTTGGGAATCGTTGGGGTTTCGAATGCAGCATGTGCCTTATCTCTACAACCTCATGTGTACGGAAGGAAAGGTAGAAAAACAAACTTTTACTTGAAAAACTTTCAGTCTTGTAGTGCTTCTAACTGTGTCCTGATCTATAAAAACATAGAAAATCAGGCGTATATAGTGACCGATTTTGCAAATAATCGCTCGAAGCGACAGAATTTTTGTTACAACCTAAAGATATTCGTTGCAATTTCAAGTATTCCGTTCACAAATTGGTTGCAAACGCAAAGAGTGAGTTGTGTGGATTGATATAAATGACAGGTCACAGATTTTCAATAAGTTCATTCTGCTAGTTATTTCTTTAATTTTCAGTTATCAAAAGGGGTCTAACTCGTGTTAATAAAGTTTCTCTTATAAGCAATCTTTGAATATTGCTTAATTTTTTTTTTTTTTTTTACATTATTTATAGATCATTGCGTTCATCCACTGCTTTGTCGAGGTTAGAAAAGTTACTTCGTTGTATGAATTGGAACTGGCTATTTGCGAGAACGAGGGGATCGAACAGTTTGAAGAGCTTGAATTGGGTCCTTTGCTGAAGCATCCACTTGTCATGCATTATTTTTCTTTGAGTTCTGACGTGACGGAAGTGTTGCAAATAAAGACTGAAGACATGATTTCTTACCTTCATAAGTTCGTAGACTCTCGCGGACGAAAAGAAGTTAAGATTGATGAGTTGCTGGATTACATTGCTTCCAAGCGATCTGTCCCTAGCAGGGAAATGCTGCAAGTGCGCATTCAAAGTTTGGGGTACGTAGTGCATATCTGCTGGTTTGAATTTTAATTGCAGTATTATTTTTATGTTATAGAGAAAACTGTCTTGTAATATTTAGGGAATATGAAAGATGTCTTGCATTGAACACTTTTTCTCTTGTTTTCGTTCTTGTTGGTATATACTTCTTTTATTGTCAATGACGAGGGGACGGAATTGTGCTGTTATCGTGTGGTTGTTGGGGGAAGCCTTTGTGGACACAATGCTGTTGCTCTGGGAATCTCCTTTTCTTGTATGTTATGTCATATAGTGGCAGATTAATCACATGTTGCATTGCATGGTAATAACACCTTCTTCACTACTGTATTTACATAGGTAGGGGAACAGGAATTACATGGGTCGAAAATCTGTATGAAACAAGATAGACCATGGATTTTCAACTTCTTGTGGGAGGGAGACCTCTGTGCTTTTTCTAGTTTGATAACTCTTACGACTCAGTCAAGACTCCAAGATAAAGAAATCACTAGTTATTCTACCAAAGCTGGAAATGTATTCTCAAAACAAAAAAAAAGTGCTCCATCTTTGTAGTAGTGATTTGAAGTACATCCATTGGCTTCACAATTTGATTCCTTCTATCTTTTGTATACTGTAAAGATAAATTCTATGTAACTTAGCATTTAATGTTTGTGAAAGGATTGACAGGGTATGTTTATTCACAATTTAATTGACAGGGTATGTTTATTCACAATTTAATGCTAGTTGCTCACGTGTTATGCTCGCCTTTTGCTTGACATTGGAGGACTGTTATGTATGAAAGGATTGACAGGGTTTACATTAAATTTTACCTTCTGAGACAGCTAGCAGAGAGATAACGTGGTACCATCAAATAATTGAAAACTCTGTTCAATTTGCACAACATCTATAAAATGTAGCTCCTGTTTGACACACATTATTTCAAAACTCATTTTCAATCATATATTCTTCAATGAAATAATATTTTTCATAATATCAATAACTTTTCCTTACTTTTTTAACCACAAATTTTCCATCATATCACTATTTAAAATACATTCTTTCTTCAATAATATCCATCAAACACACCCGTAATAGTTCTTGGTCAAAGTTTTGGTAATTAAGAATTCTTGATTGAGTTTCTCTCTTAGATTTTCACTTGTTCAATCTGGTTTTTAATTTTTTTTTTCTTGATATGTTGGACTGAATCAGTCAAATTGTTTTCTAGGTTGCACATTGCTCATGTTAAACGTGTAAAGCGATCAGAACAAACGTTGCTAAAGAGCCTGAAGCCTGCTAAGAAGGGAAGTGCCAAGTTGTTTTCCTCAGAAAATGAAATTTTTGTTGGTGATCACATGAGATATGTGTTGAGTTCAGAGGAAGATGAAGGTAATGATTATGAAAATAACCAGGAGAGGTGTGGAGGCCAAGAAATTGAAGAAAAGAGACTTTCTTTTGCTAGTGTGATTTTAAAACAAAGAACAAATTATGGACCATCAAGAAGAAAGAGCAAATCCGAGAGAATTAGTTGCAGCATTTTTTCATCTCACAAATTGTCTAGGAGAGGTAAAGTTCGATGAGTCCTTTTGATTGACCTGAAAAAATATGAAAGTTTGTGATAAAGATGCAAATGATTTTTTGCTTTTTAATTATTTAGTTAAAATGTTCATTACAACTTGGAAGGAGCATTGCTTGCAGAATAATGCAAATGAGGTATGTTGGTTCCTGTTGTTTTCATTATGTACCTATAAAAATGCCAAACCTGTATATTTCGTTAGGCCGTAGCAGCGTATTTAGCAGCTTTTGTGTTATTTTACTAAGGAGAAGTTTTATTTCCTAGCACGTTAATTCTTTTTTTTTTTGGTGTAATTAACTTAGTATCGACTGGTATGTAATTTTTTGTATGAATTGTTTGCATTCGGATGTAGAAGCATCTTTAAGAAGAAATTAGACTCTCTTAACTGCATAACAATACCCAAATTCACACTAAATAAGTGTCTATAAATAGACTAGAATGATGCCTATCACTAAATAAGTGTCAATAAATATACTAGAATGATGCCTACGTTTTTTTTATTAGGTCTGTTTGATTGCCACATTTTTCATGAAAAATATTACATTCGAGAAAAATGAATTTCATTTTGGCTATTTGATTGCAACGTGGAAATGAAAACCAAATTTCAAAGTACAACTGCTTTAAGCTGCATTTTCTTTATTTTCATGGAAAACGAATTCATATGGGTTTGGTGAGTTTTTATTTTTCAAGTAACATGAAACTCGAATTCCTTTCCACATTTGCCAATTAAACAGACCCTTAAAAATGGAAAATGAACAATGCTATGAAAGGAAAATATTTAGGGCCGGCCCTGAGAATTTAGAGCTCTAAACGACTAATTATTATGAGGTCCTTCGATATAATCATTTTTTCACAAGTATAACAAAATTTAAATATTTAAATAATCAACACTTTTATATTAACGGCATCCTCAGAACAAAGCCACTCGGATTCATAGTAGAGGTCGAGTTCCTGCCATATATTATGCAAAATACTGAAGTATTGAGTCACCGAGAGAGTCCCTTGCTTCTGGTCACGTAACTGTGACTTGATTTCAAAGAGTTGAGCTGCATTTCCCAGGTCAGAGAAGGTTTCTTGCACAGCTTCCCAGAGCTCCTTTGCGGTTGGTAGAAAGAGATAAGTCCTACCAATCTCCACGTCCATCGAGTTAATCAACCATGCTTGCACCATTGAATTTTCAGTGTCCCACTTCGGATAACCAGGATCCAAGACATCAGGGGCTTTGGTGTCCCCTGTAATATACCCTAACTGCCTTTGCCACGAAGGAATAGGGTGACTGATTCAGACCATTGTAAAAAGTTTCTGCCATTTAACTTGTGCAGAGTTATTTGCAGGGATGAATTTTCGGCTCCTAGAGAGACCGTAGAGATGTCCTGCCTTGACTTCTCCATAGGAGAGTTTCAGTCTTTAGAATTCGAAGAGAGAAAAAAAATCAGAGGCTCGAATCAAAGGCGTGGCTCTGATACCATGAGAAAATTCAGATTTATTTCTCTTTAAATCTTCACAGTAATACAATAGGGAAGAATGCCTATTTATATACATCAAACCCTAGAGAAAGAAAAAGGTAACAAATCAGCTATTAATATCCCTGAAAATTAGGAACTAAATCTCCTAAAATCTGGTTCCTAATAATCTGGTATTTACACAGAAATAGTCAACACAGCTGTAAATTTACGGCTAATATCCGCAACAGAACTAGAGAGTGCACAAACTGACCTTTATATCCTCTTGCACTTTTCTTGTCCTTTTCACCATCTCATAGAGCCTCCTCGTTAGCTAAACACCAATTCCATTCCTACCACATTATCTGAGGCTTTATCCAATGAGAAATGGAAACAAGCTAAGTGGAGATGAAGGTGCTAGAAAAAAAAAACTTGGGAATTGGTGAAGTTGCCAGCATGAATGAGTTTATATAGTGAAGTATAGAGTAGATAAATTGATAGAAAGATACAAGGTAAGGTTGGTGGCCAAAGATTATACTCAAACTTATGGAATTGATTACCTTGAGACTTTTGCTTCGGTTGCAAAGATTAATACTGTTAGAATCTTGTTTTCATTAACAGCTAATTATGGTTGGGAATTGCAACAATTTGATGTCAAGAGTGCATTTTTGCATGGACAACTAGAGGAAGAAATTTATATGGAGGTCTCGCCAGGTTATGGGAATGAATTGGCTACTCATATTGTGTGTAAGTTGAAGAAAGCCTTGCATGGACTTAAGCAATCACCACGGGCATGATTTGGAAGATTTGCGAGAGTTATGATGGCCATGGGATATAGACAAAGCCAAGGGGATCATACGATGTTCATTAAACACTCACCTTCAAGGAGAGTCACAGTTCTCTTGGTATATGTCGATGACATAATAGTGACGAGGAATGAGGAGAGATAGTTTCTAAGTAAGTGTTTTGGTAAGGACTTTGAGATCAAGGCATTAGTGAGATTAAAATATTTTTTTGGGATTGAGGTAGCTCACTCTAGGCAGGACATTTTTATCTCCCAACAGAAGTATGATACGGATCTCCACAAAGAAACAGGCAAGACTGTGTGTGAACCAGCAAGTAGTCCAGTAGAACCGAATCTTAGACATGGAAAGGCAGAGGAGGATGTTGTAGTAGACATGAAAATGTACCAATGCCCGGTATGAAGTCTCATTTATTTGTCTTACACGCGATCAGATATAGCGTATGCAGTGAGTCTGATTAGCCCCTTCATGCATAGCCCGAAGGAAGTTCATCTGTAGGCAGCCAACCGAGTGTTAATAGTTTCTTAAAAGAACTCCATGACAAGGAATTATGTAAAGAAGAAACTCAGGACTAGTACTTCAGGCACGCAGATGCAGACTATGCAGGATCAGTGGTTGATAGGAGATCCACATTCGAGTATTACACTTTCATAGGAAGTAATCTTGTGTCTTGGAGAAGCAAGAGACAAATGTAGTAGCCAGGTCAAGTGTTGAAGCAGAATTAATAGTAATAGCACAAGGAGTATGTGAGCTACTGTGGTTGAAGATCATCTTAGAGGACTTAAAGATCAAGTGGGATGGACCTATGTGCTTTACTATAACAACAAGTTTGCTATCAATATTGCACACAACCCAGTTCAACATTGAGTATGTGAGCTACTGTGGTTGAAGATCATCTTAGAGGACTTAAAGATCAAGTGGGATGGACCTATGTGCTTTACTATAACAAGAAGTTTGCTATCAATATTGCACACAACCCAGTTCAACATGAAAGAACTAAGCACATCGAGATAGCAGACACTTCATCAAAAAAAAGTTGGATAGTGGCTTAATCTGCACACCCTATGTGTCCACTACAAGTCAATTAGCTGACATGTTTACAAAGGGACTGAACAGTACAATGTTTCATATACTTATTTCCAAGCTGGGAATGGAAAATGTCTATTCACTAGATTGAGGGAAAGTGTGGAAAATAATGTATATTATTTAGTTTCTTATTTAGTTGTAAAGTAAATCCTAGGGATTCTAATTCCTGATTTTGTGGGAATAGTTAAGAGGACGATTCCTAATTCTTTGAGAATATTTTATTCTAGTTGACCTAGTTTCGTATCTAGCCTATAAAGGCCTCCGTTTTCATACTGAATTATATACAAAAAAGGATTATTCTCATGTTACCACAAACTTTAATGAGCATTTAAGTTCTTAGTAATATTTGCAATGAACGACAACTTTACCTGTAACCTGGAACACACTGAAGACATTTTTTAGGGTTATAGAAGATGTCAGGAAGACATTCCCTTGACATGTAAAAAAACATTGATCTTTTGATTCCTAGGCATTGAATGTAGCTAAAAAATGAACTTTGAAGCTTTGAATATGTGGTCTGAACCCCTCAATTAGTGAGCCATGGAAGGAAAATTGATATTAAGAGGCACTTGTTAACGTGGTTACTTAAGGACATTATCTTTTGTTGTATATGTGGCTCATATAGAGTGGAACATAAGTTTACTAGATCAAAATGGTTGATGCCGGACTTGTGTGTTTAATTCACTATTTGTTATCAGCCTTGTGTGTTTAGTTCACTGTTTGTTTGCCAATGACGGTGGTTAGGTTGGGGGTACAGTATAGGTGTATTTTTCTTGTACGGGCCCTAAAGTCCCGTATGGGATTGAGTTAGGGTTAGTATAAATACCTCTGATGCTCGGACTCTTCGAAATAGTTGAAGTACCTTTGTCGGACACGACATGACATGGGTATGAGTATGAGATATGTGTCGGATCCTCCAAGTTTCAATTGAACACTTCGTCGTTTTTACTTCTTCTTCCTTCTTTTTCTTCTTTCTTCTTTTTTTCTTTTCCTTTTCTTCTTTCCCACTTTTGCTCTCTATAAACCTAGCGTCGTCGCCGAGAGGGTGGAGAAAGACGACGACACTAGGTTTTTCCTTCTTTTTCTTCTTCTTTCTTTTTTCTTCTTTTTATTCCTTCTCTCTCTATATATCGGTGGTTTAGGGTTTTGTTTATATAAAATGAAAATGGATTCCACATAGTGCTACTTAATGCTTTAGTAAATCCAAATTACAATCAAATTCCTCATTTTCTATTTTATATAACATTCTCATTATTGAAAACTAAATAGTTATTTCTTTCATTGTAAATAATTAATTTTGGTCTATTCAAAATGATATCCCGAATTAGTAAAAAAATTGTTTGAAAGACGTACCCACGTACTCGTATTCGAAATCTGGATTCTTTTTAGCTATATCCCCGTATCCTATATTTTAGAAAATAAAAGATTCGACACTTGGATATGTACCCTACCCGAGTCCGAGCATCATAGATAAATACTGATGATGTAACCCTATTATTCATACTAAATAAAAATCCCCGCTTCACTCCTTGTAGATGTAGGCACATCGCTGAATCATGTTAAGCACTTGTGTGAATTTCTCTATTTCACTTTTTTATTATTTTGCACTTAAAATCTATCTTCTTTATCTTTGGAAATTATCTTTCTATTAAAGATAGCTGATTTTAGGGATTGTATATTATATAGTTTCCTTGTAAAGAGAAAGACTGCACGTATATATATATATGACAAAAAGAACCTGAACACAGAATGAATTTTCAGAATAATCTCTCGATTTCTCTCTAATTTTCGGCTCTTTTGACGCAGTATCAAAGCAAGGTGTCTAATTCCTACTTGTGTTTTTTTTTTTTGGTGTGTCGGCGTGTCTTTTTCTGTTTCGTCTCAGTCTAGGCCTTGTTTTGGCATGACTGTTGCGTTTATCAGCGGCTGTGTGGAGTTCGATCTCTGGTGTGCATGTTTCTGGTTTTGGCAACCTTGGTCAAAGGTGTCTCACGGTTTCTGGTTAGGTTCTGCCTTTCGGTGGTCTAGGTGTTTATCGACGTATCTTTGGTCAGCGTTTGGGGCACGGTCGGCTCGAGTTCTTGGGTTTCTTATGGATCTCAAGGATCTTTAACTTCGATTTTGGCTTTTACTGTCCGCTTGACTTCCTTTGTGGTTTGGGACATCGGGTTGGTTCTTTTTCTAGTGTGGGTTGGTTTATTACAATGATTGGTAGTTATTACAGTCGATTTGTGCTTGGATAATTTATTACATCATGTCATCTGATAAATTAGACTCCTTTCATATTTGTTTTAATGGCAAAAATTACTCAGCATGGGAGTTTCAATTTTAATTATTTGTCAAAGGTAATGAGTTGTGGGGTCATCTTGATGGAAGTGACCTCGCCCCTAAAGATGTGGATGCTTTGTTCAAGTGGAAAATCAAGGATGCCCGAGTGATGACCTGGATCATTGGTTCAGTTGAGCTTCACCTTGTTCTCAATCCGAGGCCCTATGAGACCGCTGTTGATATGTGGGACTATCTTAGTAAGGTTTACAAATAGGACAATAGGGCTCGGCGGGTTCAATTGGAATGAGTTGGTTAATTTTACACAGGGAAGTCAATCTATTTAGGAATATTTTTCTGGTTTTCAAAATCTAGGGGACATTGTTTATGCTAATGTTCCCACTGCCATTTTATCTGCTGTTCAAACAGTGCATGAAACAAGCAAGAGAGATCAATTTTTGATGAAGCTATGTCCTGACTTTGAGGTTACACGTTCTAATATGATGAATCGTCATCTTGTACCATCTCTGGATGCTTGTTTGAATGAACTCCTTCGTAAGGAGCAACGTATCGTCACTCAGGCTGCTATGGAACTTGGGACTACTTTTACTTCTCCTGTTCGTGTGGCTAATGCAGCATAAGGAATAAGAGTCGTGACATGCGTGCTGTCCAGTGCTATAGTTGTAAAGCTTTTGGTCATATTGCTCGGGATTGTCCCAAGAAACATTGCAACTAGTGTAAGAAATAGGGTCATCACATCTTTGTTTGTCCCATTCGCCCTGAAAGGAAGTTTAGCACTACATTTCATGCCTCCACTGGTGCCTCTGGCTTTGCTACATTACCTGCTTCATCGCAAGTTGTTCCTAATCCTTCTTCTGCTACCTTAGCCAACCTAACCACACTCACCCTTGAAATGGTACAACAGATGATCAATTTTGCTTTTTCTGCCTTTGGCCTCTCTGGTACTCGTATCGTTTCTTCAAAGCCATGATTATTTGACTCCAGAGCCTCTAATCATATGACCAATACTGTTGGTTTTGTTCCCAATATCAAAGAGTATGATGGGAATCTCAAAACTCACACCGTTGATGGCAGTTATGTCTATCAGTTCTGTGGTGATCTTTCTTCTTCCTTAACTAATGTTTTTGTGTCTCCTGATCTCTTTACGAATTTACTTTCTGTTGGTCAATTGGTTGATAACAATTGTGGTCCTTTTCTCGTTCTGGTTATGTTGTGTAGGATCCATTGTACGGGAAGATGATTGCGATGGGGCTTAAAGTGGGACGACTCTTTCCTTTACACATTTCTCCTTCCCCAATCCTACGTAGTTCTCTTTTAGTTTCCTATGCATGTAATGCTATTAATCTTGAAAATAAGTTGTGGCATCGACGTCTAGGCCACCCAAACTCAGATGTACTTCGTACTTTATTTAATTCTGGTTTATTGGAAAATAAAGCATATTCTTCTCTTGATCTTTATTTTTAGCGCACAACATGCAAAATTGGTAAAAGTAAGGTTCTATCGTTTCCTTCTCATGGATTTCTTGCCTTACAATGTTTCGTTATTATTCATAGTGATATTTGGGGGATTTCACTTATTATTTCTCATGCATGTTATAAGTACTTTGTTACGTTCATTGATGATTTTAGTTGTTTCACTTGGGTTTACTTTTTGCAGGCTAAGGTAGAAGTCTTTTTAGTCTTTAAACGCTTCCTCGCCTTTCTTCAGACTCAATTCTTTTTTATCGCCTGTTCCTCTTCGGTTTTATAGTGAAGCACTTTCTACTCCGATTCATTTATTTTATCGTTTACCCTATTATGTTAAATCAAGTTTCACCTTTCTGTCAGTTGATTGGTCATTCACTTTCCTATTCTCCTTTTCGTACATTTGGACGAGTTTGTTTTGTATATCTCCCTGCTCATGAGCGGCATAAACTTACCGCTCAGTTTGTTAAATGTGCTTTTCTGGGTTATGCTAACTCTCAAAAGGGTTATGTTCGTTATGACCCATATGCTCAACGTATTCATATTTCTTGGAATGTGATTTTCCTTGAAAATCAATATTTTTTTCCATGTCATTATGAATTGCCATCTACATCTTTACCCCTTATGCCTAGCTTATTTGGGTCCGAGACAATAATGGAAAGGTTTAAACCTGGTCTTGTGTATGAACGACGTTGTCATCGTAAGTCTGATTCCACTTCATCTATACCCCTTCAAAGTCTCGACTCGGTGTCTGATTCTACTCCTGCCTCCACCACTCTTCGTCGGTCTACTCGTCCTTCTCGACCCCCTAATAGGTATGGTTTCTCCTATCCTATTTCTCTTATCGTTACGTTGTCCTCTATTTCCATTCCCTTTTGCTACAAACAGGCCATGAAACATGAGTGTTTGCAAAATGCAATGCAAGTGGAACTTCAGACACTTGAGAAGAATCACACTTGGGACATTGTTCCTTGTTACCCTACAGTCAAACCTAATGGAAATAAGTAGGTTTATTCTGTGAAACTTCATTCTGATGGTTCTTTAGATAGGTGCAAAGCTCGCCTTGTAGCTCTAGGTAACAGACAGGAATATGAAATTGACTATGATGAGATATTTGCTCTGGTTGCCAAAATGACAATGGTTTGAACAATCTTAGCTATTCACAGACTTGGCAATTACATCATATGGATGTGAAGAACACCCTTCTTCATGGCGATATTCATGAAGAGATCTATATGAAGCTTCCTTTTGGTATGGTTTCTTCTTTTTCTCACGATGTTTGTAAGCTACGACGTTTTTTGTATGGGCTCAAGCAGGCTCTCCGGGCATGGTTTGAGAATTCCGTAGTACAGTCCTTACCTTCAATTTTACGCAGATGATTCCTCACTCTTCTTCAAGAAGTCTGTAGCGGGTATAGTTCTTTTGGTTTATATAGATGATATCATCATTATCGGTACTGACCGTGGTTTAATTACGATGCTTCAAAAGCATTTGCATGCCATTTTCCATATGAAATATCTAGGTTAGCTCACATATTTTTTGGGACTGGAGGTTCATCATCGGGCCAATGATATTTTCTTAAACCAGCATAAGTATATTCAAGACCTTATCGCGTTAGCTAGGTTGGAGGATACTTCTTCTGTGGATATTCTTATAGAGGTAAATGTCAAATACAGAAAAGATGAAGGGGATCTTTTGGATGATCATACTCTCTATCGACGCCTAGTAGGGAGTCTTATCTATTTGACCACTACTCGCCTGGATATCTCTTCATCAGGCAGCCAATTTATGTCCTTACCTCGACATCTTCATCTTGTTGCAGTTCGCCACTTTATCCGCTATCTTCGTGGATCGCCTATTCGTAGGTTATTCTTTCCTACACGTTCATCTCTTCAGCTTGTTGCCTACAATGACGCTGATTGGGTTGAGTCTCAGGATACGCTTCGATCTGCTACGGGTTGGTATATGTTTTTAGGTGATGTATTAATCTCTTGAAAATGTAAGAAACAAAATCGTGTGTCTAAATCATCTACTGAGGCTGAGTATCGTGCCATGTCTACAGCTTGTTCTGAAATTATTTGGTTATGTGGTATTTTGGAGGAACTTGGTTTCCTCACACTAATCCAGTAATCCTACTTCTCTTTATGCGGATAGCACTAGTGTTATTCAGATTGCAAACGATCCCGTCTTTCATGAATGCACCAAGCACATTGAAGTTGATTGTCACTTTATTCATGACGCTTTGGAGGATCGTGTAATAGCTCTTCCCTATATTTCTTCTGATGTTCAAGTGGCGAATGTCTTCACTAAAGCTATGACTCTACAACGGTATCAATTTCTTGTTGGCAAATTGTTGCCGGTTGATTTCCCAGCATCAATTTGAGGGGATGTTAGTTACTTGAGGACATTATATTATCTTTGGAAATTATCTTTCTGATTTTTGGGGATTGTACATTATATAGTTTCCTTGTAAAGAGAAAGACTACACATGTATATATAGATGACAAAGAGAAGCTGAATACATAATGAATTTTTAGAATAATCTCTCAATTTCTCTCTAATTTTCGGCTTTTCTGACAGCACTTAAAGCTCGGAATTACTTAATCATTTCTTAAATCGATCATATCCTAATGTTTCTTTAGCCTATAACTGAATTGATTGAATTTGTAACGCAAGAACGTAACAATTTGATAACGAACAATTTGAAAATAAACAAGAAAGAGGAGAAAGTTGAATCTAATTAAACTTTCTTTCTAAACAAACTTGTAATAAAAGATGACATTGACAATATCAATTATCAAACTCCTAACATATAAAACTACTAAATTCTTGATAAACTCAAATTCTACTTATTTCTATCTCTATCTCCATCAGTTTGTCTATTTCCTCCTTGTCGGGCTCTATTTCTTAAAAAGACTGAAAGCAGGTTTGGAAATTATGAGCATTTTTGAGTATTGAATAAGGAAAAAAATGCAGATGATATATAGGCATGCAAACTCAGGTTCAGTTATAACAATATATAAGATGGTTGCAATTTATCCTATTTTGACAAGAATGAAAAGTACACAAAAGGATATTCTTGGAGTATTCTATCATTTTTATTTCATTTTGATCGTGCCTCAAACAATTTGCATGGTGAGCTGTGAAGCATTATGATTATAATTTTAAATACATGCTCATTGGGAAAAGATATTATCAAACCAAATAGTAGTAATTATCATTGATGCATGGTTCTGATTTTTTTCATGCTCGGCTAAGTTTGAATTTCACGTTCTCGTGGTTCATAATTCCATGAATTCTACGTTATTTTTTCTTGTTCTTTTAGGTTCTTGAGATGATGATTCATTCTTACAAGAAAAAGAGAAAAAAGACTGTGATGTCAATCTTTGCAACAGATTGGGGTTTTGCACTGCTCCAACTAGCTGTAAGTTTATTTCTGTATGCAAGTTATTAAATGTAATATTTTTACAAATACATGTTGCTAATGGAGATTCCATTCCAAGGGATTTAAAATCATTTTCCACGATCTTGCAACCTCGTCTAATATCACTAGTACTTTTCATCCTTTTGTTAATTTCCCATGGTCATTGATCTTGTAGAAAGGTGGTTTGGATTATCTTACCTTGTCGAATTGCTCTGTGTTCATCTCCATTATTTTCCAGTATGCTTCTTTTGTTCGTAGTTGTATTTCTTGTTTCTAATTTATTTCCTATTGAAAGATGCCAATAAAAAGAAGAAATTAGAAGAATGCAGGGAAAGAGGGTATTCTCTGGATACTTAAAATAAAATACATTTATCCTTGTAAACATTCACACCAGACCATCTAAGCTAGCAAACAAATCTAGCGCCTTGGTGAACTGTACACAAAAATCCACTTCATTCCACTAGCAAGGAAGATTCATCATGGAGATTTTTTACAATATTTTATTGGAGATTTTCCAAGTTGGGATTAATTAACAGAAAACATAAAGATTTATGTTGAACGATTATCTTGTATATTATTTTATTTCCTTGTTTACTAGGCATTTCAACTATAAGTAATAGTAGGGTTCTTGAACAACTTTTGATCATTGAATTACAATACAATTTTTTCGATTTTCCCCCACTCTCTTTTTTCATGGATCTCTCTCTTTCATATAAGTAGGTCCTGAGGCAATTCTTGATTGGATTGACTCCCTTGACAGTTACTTAAATTGGCATGGCATAAATGATGCCCATTCTATCATTTTTGCTTGTATGAAAATGGCAGGGTAGGCTAAGCATTATTGGCAAGCAATGTTGCGTGAAGAGGAGCATTTAAGTCAAACCCCTATCACTTTGTGGGATGAGATAAAACTAATTTCAAAACAAGAATATGTCACATCCTATTATAATAGTCAGTTTTTTACACCAAATTTATAAACTTCAGTTAGGGTATGTTTTCGTTATCAAGTATATAATCAACTTCGAGAATCTAGCCTAACATCGGGAAATTTCTGTAGCTCTTCAAATCAAAATCTCCAGATATATCAATAGGTTGAACATTGTAATCAAGCTTGGTATTGATTTATATTCACTTGAATCCACAAAAGAAGTTTATTGTAGGGCACCATACTTTGAAACTATGAGAATTAGACCTTACTTTCCTCCTGACTCTCGACAGTCTCACCTTAGCTTATTCACTAAATCTAGTAGTGAATCTTCTTCCTTGAATAAACAGTTGGACAACCTTTTGGACTATAGCCGAGCTTACCTTGAATAAGGGTGATGTATCTGCCTCATCTACTACCATGCTGCCAAAAGTTCATACTAACGAACATTCTGCCTACTGTACTGATCCCTCGTGCTCATTCTATTTATGTGGAGCCAGGGATGTCATTGGGGGGCAGAGGGGTTGATTTGCACATTGCACTGCCACTAGGAAGTCAACATCGATACTTGATTCGAAATAAAGGATCAACCCCCTTGGAAAAATTGTCGCATTCTATCTAGGTGGAGTCAAATTCTCTCAGCCGGAAGAAATGATGGAGATTTTAAAAGATATTATAATGAAGACTTGCCAAGTTTTGATACTTAAGGGAAAATAAATAGGATTTATTATGAAGGATTTTCTGGTTTTTTATTTTACTTCCTTGTTTAGTAGGAAATTTCAACTATAACTAATGACAGGGTTTTTATATTATGAACAACTTATGATCACTGAATTACAATACGAGCTTTTCAACGTTCCTCTCTATCTCGGTTCTTCATGTCTGTTTTTCTGTCCCTCTTTAGTTAGTCTTCCTCTCTTGTCTCCTTCCGTTCTCTTCTTCTCTTGTCTTACAGTTTTAGTGATTATTTGATAATTGTTACGTGTGTACTGCATCAATTAAGCTTCAAAAGATTCTGAATTCCTTGGGAGCTTTCTTACTAGCACACAACCAAAATGTTGTATATAACAAATAGGATTTTATTACTTGTACATAAAAAATATACATAATGGATTACATAATAATGGATTACATAATATGATGTGGAGGGAAAAGATTGAAAGAAAAAGTTGATTGTATTTTAAACTGGAAAATGGTAGAGTACCATGTGGCATAATGTAATACTTATGTAAATCTTGATGTACATGTAACAGATTTTAACAAATAAGTTAGGGAGACAGGTAGGAAAACAAATTTTCTGGAGACCATAAACAATCATAACTGTATATCCATAGTGAAACTGCAATGCAGAAGAAGTTGTAATTTGTGTTTCTCTACTTTGCTTGGTGGACAAAGCTTAAATGATTGATGTACTTGTAGTAGAACATTAGTGTTGATTTTCTTAGCAATCACATATATTTTTGATATTTGGCTTTAGAGAGGACCTTAGTTGTCATGAAGGCTTGAAAAGGTTAAGTAAATAAGTTTGGGAATGCATAAGATAAGACTAAAAAGGACCTAAAAAAAGATCTATAAAGAGAATAAAGTCTAGAGCATGATAAAGGAGGAGAAAGAATAAGTAGGTAAGAAACCTCGTCAAATCGCGTGCTTTATCATTAAGCTTACAGGAAATAATTGAAGTTATAAGAAATGGACTCACGATTTCATTGTGAAAATAAGATGGCATTATATGGAAAGATGATAGTGATGAAAATGAGGATATGCGATCCATTTATCCCCTTTAACCAGTAAGAATTCATTGCCAAGCTTCAGGAAATTTTAGATTGCTTAATGCACTTCAAAGGACTTGAATTACATATAAAACAATCCCAGCTTCGTGTCCACTGCAGAATTGTTTTTACACCCTATGTTGCCTAGGTCTAGGCTCTCAGCTACTTTATCATTCGTACCAAACTTAGTTTCCCAAGTGGGCTCCCCAATTTTCTTCAATTTTATACCATGAAAATTTACATACTACCCCACTAAAATCTTCTACAAGACTAGCCACTATAGTCAGACAAGTAAAATTATGTCCTCTCTCTCCATTGAATCCTAAAAATTCCTTCGACAAGATGATTTCAAAACCGTGGTCTTGGATTGACCTCAAGAGGTGTCCCTAAATTACATAGTGAAACACGTGTATGTTAATCTCTTATCCTTTTCTGTTTAGTTTACTTCAAAACCCAAACACAATATGCTAAGCACCAAAAAAATAGAACTCACCTTTAAATTGATAAAAAACTTTGATATACGCTTTGGAAAGGGTGTTGTGGTGCCATATTTGAATCATAGTATGATGAGTTGATAATAGAGAAAGACAAAAAGTCACTGGGGAAGGGAAGGGAAGAGACAATGGAGGGAAAGAATGAGCGTGACTGCTCTCTGGACTCCCATATCTGATGTGAAACAAGATAGTTATGATTCTACCACCACCACGAGCTTGAAACTATTATTAAGGCAAAGTCTTTTCTTGTAGAATTCTGCAAGAGCCAAGCGTTAAGTGATCAATAAGAATATTTTAAATAATTTACGTCATAAATCTATCTGATGTCTAATTTGTGGGAAAGCACACAAATCATATCTACATCTGTTATCCATGTAGGTTAGATGTGCTACAGGACTTTGTGCTTGGTCTTGTGATACCTTACACTACTTTATTTACATTGACTTTCATTTTTCTGCTTATATTTACTTTGCCGTGTCTCATGCTGTTATGCAGGTCACCTCTATTAAATGTGGAATGTGGGATTCCATGCTTGATACTTCCGAAACTTTACACCAACAAGAAGTAGCCAACACAATTTCAGAGAATTTTGATAATAATGTGAGGGTAAAAGTTGAACCAGCTGACAAGGATGTCCCACTTTTGGACAAGACGACTGTGAAGCATGAAAATGGTTAGTTATGTTTAATTAGGATATTTCTTTCTTCATTTTGACCATTTTCATCGGATTTCTGCTGCTATATCTTGTTCCTATTTAGCTCTTAAAACATAATAAAACAGGTGTTTAGGAACTCTTGCTGACATGGTGTACTCGCCTTGCCTATCTTATGTTCATGTTATTGCATATTGTCTCAGGGATCACAGTGGAAGATATAATGAAAAAGGTTACAGAACACTTTGAACTTGATGCAGATATCCAGGGATATAGAAATCACCCTCGAGATAAGATATGCCTCTTCTTGAGGGAGCTTTACAAATGTGAGTCTTGGTTAATCGAGCATTTTGCAGTTAAGGATTTCGAGTCACTTGGTTATGGAGAATTTCTGATGTTCTTGGAAAAACATATTGACCTACTTCCCCTTGCATTACAAAAGTGCCTGATTGGTGATCCAATTGAAAAGGCATCTGTGGAAGCTTACCTTCTACCACTTCAGCTCACTGTATTACTATCACAAGCTTCAAATAACATGTGGGAAAATGAAAACATAAGCACACAAAATGTCTCTGAGTTACTAATAAGGCAGTTTCCATTAGTCAGTTTCAAAATAGTGGAAAGTGAATCTTTGATGAACTCTGTTGATATTAGAAAAAGCGAAGGCAATCCAAGTTCTGGATGTGTTTTATTTTCTGCAACTTTGTCAGGAATGCCTCGTTTTGGAGATTCATCAGCTCAAAAAGAGAAAAATTTATCAGAAACTTCAAGGTTGGAGATCAACAGCTATGGTAAAGCTGGTATGCTTGGTGTAGTGACGACAAAAGATGCAATCGAAGTCTTATGCAGGGCACCGATGTTGGCCGATCTAGAATTGTGGTCGCATTGGGACCTTGTATTTGCTCCTTCTCTTGGTCCTCTTCTGCAATGGCTGTTGAATGAGGTAAACACAAAGGAATTTATGTGTATGGTAACAAAGGGTGGCAAAGTAATCCGTTTAGATCATTCAGCCACCGTAGAGTCATTTCTAGAAGTCTTCCTTCGTGGATCTTCATTTGAAATAGCATCGAAACTATTATCTCTGATTTCATTGTATGGGGGTGAAAGAAATGTCCCAGTATCTCTACTAAAGTGCCATGCGCGGCAAGCTTTTGAAATTCTTCTCCAGAACTTCCAGGAAATGGAATTACGTGATGAACAGCATTTCCTTACACATGGAAAGAAGTTGGATAGACAGCAATCTAACTGCTCTAGTCGTTCCACGGAAACAGGAGCAATTGCTAATGATCTGGTTTCTATGGCATCACGGTTCATACTTGATTGTCTGGGTTATTTGCCTATTGAATTCTGCAGTTTTGCTGCTGACATACTGCTTGCTGGATTGAAATGTTTTGTCAGAAATGCTCCTTCTGCCATCTTGAGTGAATGTGAGAAAATAGAGCAACGACTCATGCTTCATGAAGTGGGGATATCTCTTAATGTAGTAGAATGGATTGGTGATTACCATTTGTTCAGTTCCTCTACAGCTTCTAACCCATCAATCTCTTCACAATCTTCATCCTTGAAAGCTGCAAGTCCTGGCTTCAGCATGACTTTAAATATGTTAAACAGCCGTTCTTCTGGAGATAAAATGATGATCTCAAATCAGGTTAGCACGTATGCAGAAGATTGTGTAGGTGCCAATGAGGTGAGCAACGTTGCTGAGATTTCTGTGGATAATTCGGGTGTTGATTCTACAAGGAGCTCATCTAAACTTGATACAAATAGTGATCCAGCCAGAATAATTGAAACTATTCGGCTAGAAGAATTTGGTTTGGATCCAAGTCTTTCAGCTATGGAAACCAGAACGTTGAAGAAGCAACATGCTAGGTTAGGGAGGGCGCTTCACTGTCTCTCCCACGAATTGTATTCTCAAGATTCACATTTCATCCTGGAACTGGTAAGATTATAAGCTGTTAACTCTTGCCTATTATACTTTTCCACCATTCTTTTTTCTTCCTGCTGCCAATTTTTAGGCTAGTACATGTAATTCCAGGCATGTCATTTTATCGTTTTTCACAGTTATGGGGGTTGCAAACTTTTTTCTCCGGCTAAGTCCTTTGGTTTCTTATTATATATCAATCTTGGCTGAATTATCTATCTCTAGCGAACCTTCATCTCCAGTGACTGTAAACTCTATTTCACTCCGGCGACCCTATACCCTGAAAATTACGTTTTCAAATTGCAAACCTAATTGAAGAACCAATACACAAATTCTGAAATCAAAGAAAGCCATTTTCAAACTAAATCTACCCGCAACCAACCCACGCAACAGGTAAAGCCATAATCGGAGGAAGCGATTTGACTGGTTGTCGGCCAATTGGTTCTTGCTGTGTGTCTAACGAGAATAGAGTGCAGAAAACACAGCCGCGACTTCTCCATTTCTTTGTCACTCTCTCTCATGTTGCAGACCCTTCTCTCTTTTACCCAAACATTTTCGGCCATTTTAATGGTGTGCCTCAGACCCCTCTCTCTGCCCCTGAGGTTTTCCAATTGTATAAGTTGGTCCTTATATTTCTGAATGTTACATATTAGTCCCTGACCTTCTTGAATGGTCCATGGGGTTTTTCATAATCATGTATGTTAGTCCCTGGACTTTATGTTGAGTTAAATCAGTCCATGGACTTTTAGATTGGAGCAAGTTAGTCCCTGAAGTTTCTGTTTGTGGCAAAATGGTCCTTGGACTTTAAGATTCTTGTATTTCTAGCATTTTATTTCACCTTCTCATTGGTTTAGTGAGTTCCCTTTCCATTATCCCAATTCTACGTGATTGCTATTTTCTTAGAATTCCAGCTTTTTGTTTGGGATTGTTTTCAGGGCGTTATGATTGTGATTGGATTGTGTGTTCTTGAAGTTTGGAACCCTAAATTACTGTGTAAGAGATTCTTGCTACCAATGTTCTTAGGCATTCTACTACATTGTTGGGTCTTCTAGTACCTCTAAATTTTGTGATTCCTAGGTCCAAGTTTTATTGAGTTCCGATCCTTCGATTACCTTCTTAGAGTTACGTGACTTTTCATCTTGGGTGACCTAGCCATCTTGTACGTCATAGGATTCTTGTGTGACCCTTCTACTTTTATTTTTGCCAGATACCTTATGGAGACTTGTTGCGTTTTTTATATCGCAAGTGTACGATATCGTAGCAAGTAGTATAGTGGACCCTTGAGTCCGAATATTATTACCACGAAAACTATTCTTTAGGATTTAATCTAATTTTTCTTTAGTCTTATTTGACAAAAACAAATAAATATTTACAATGATTGTGATTTTTTTTCTTACTACTTTTGACTAATTGAAAGTATAAAATGATTGCAAACGATGGATAATTAAAAATTCAAATATATGATAAATATTAGGGCATAACAATTTCATCTATTTATCACCTTTATTTTTAATTCAATATTCATAACCTAATGTAGTGTTCGATTGAATTCTTCTATTGTATTCAATTTACCCCTCTCGAGTTCTCATTGAGCCTATTTAACTAATTAAATTCCATATTTCTATGCGAATCAATTTTAGTTAAATGAAATACTAATTCTAAGAATTCATATTATGACTGCAATAATTAGTATAGATATCTCTACACGTTATACTAATTTATCGGATTTTATTATATGGTATAAATCTCAAACTCACATCTCGATTCATAAAAAACTCACATAATCATCAAATTATTGATCAGATAATTTAATGCATTAGACTTATAATAAAATCAACACAATTAAATAAATCACATAAATCTTGAATAAAAAAATAAAGGATCACAGGTTGACTACATTATTTTCCCTAATATAAAAATTAGTTATTTATGTTGTAAAAATAAAAACATGCAAAAGTTGAAAGATATCATCAAAAATTGATGAAACGTGAAATTTTCTGATGTTTGCAGTCCCTTTCCTTTTCTTTTCTCTTTTTCTTCTTTTCTTTTCTCTCTCTCTCTCTCTCTCTCTCTCTCCTTTCTGTGTGCGTTTTTCTCTTCTATCCGTCGCTTTTCTTTGTCCTTTGTTCCACCTCCTTTTTTTCTCTGGTTTCCGTGCGTGAATTGTATATATATTATAATTTATAACTTTTTATTGTTTTCAACTAAGGAGTCCAAGCCCATTGACATTTTACATTGAGGCTCAATTAATTCCAATGCCCAACTAAATTAATGCTTGCTTTCAAGTCTTCAATTCTTTCATGTAAAGCAAGTTAGTCATTGAAACAAATTTATTTGTACAGTCTCTACCAATTTAGTCCCCGTACTTTGAATTTTGTCATTTTTTCGCTATTTTGCATTCTTTTCTCCAATTTTTCACTAAACATAAAGTTTTACCTACAAAATACAATATAATATAAATTAGGTGGAATTTATCGAAAAAACAATAAAATATCATAATTTAGGGTCTCGAATAATTGTAGAAACTACACTTATCATACCCCCAAATTTGAATCTTTGTTTGTCCTCAAACAAAACTAAAACCTAACAAACACACAAATAATAAGCAATGCTAATTATCTAATTGGTGGTCAGTTAATCACGTAAAGCAATAAGATTTAACTAGTTAACCTGACTTTTTATCTCGGGATTGAAATCATAATAACAAATATATACACAACTTCAAAATTACAATAGAGAAATCAAAATCTACTTTCCAATGTAAAATCGACGTGTGTGTGAAGAATTAAGCATAACATTATGAATTTATAAGTTGTTTCAATTCCAGACCCTCAATGGTCAAATATGGTCTTTCATCACTCGTAAGATTCATACAACCCCAAACTTATTCTTAGATAATCACCTCTCGTATGAACAAGATGAAGTGAGTGCATTTCGTATTCCAAAATTCAAGATGTCTTTTGGGCAGATTAATAATCCCCTCTCTGGTTAATTACAGCTTCCAACCATGCATGCTAGCAACTTCCATCCCAATGCCGACATCAAATCCACGAAAAACAGCACAATTTCAAGCCAAAACAGCAAATTGACGAACACTTTTCTTGTCGACAACCCTAATTCCGGTGACACCCATGGTCGCGCACCACCACCGGTGGTTAGCCCTAATCTAGACCACCCTAAACATGGCCTAACATCAAACCAAAAAAGCCATCATTCAATCTGCTGTTATTTAGGATTTTTTGATAGTCACGACTCATTTTTTGCAGAACACATCTCGTTCAATTCATGTCTCACACATCATCCAATCCCCAAATTGACATCAATCAAACCAACAAGTCCATACAACCATGGCTATGAATTTAATTGAGCCAATTATTCCCCAACTACAATTTTTGGTTCAAAATTTGCACCTACCGCTACGCATAGCAACTATGTTCTGTCCAAAATTGATGGGTCCCAAGTGCTTCAATCTATTAATTCATAAGGGGAAATGCATAATCAAGGTCAAACAAATATGGGCATGCAAACAATTGATCAAATCCAACCCTTAAATTCGATCTCAATTAATTGAAGGGACTATGTGAGATGGGTGGCTGTGGTTTGATGGTGGTGGTGGCGATTTATAGTGCGTCTCGTGTGAGATGGGTGGTGGGGTTTTAAAGGAGAAAACCTTTTTATTTTTTAATTATTTTATTTTTAGGGAAGAAGATAAGGTGGGGTGAAAAATAAAATTTTAAAGATTTGGGATGATATGTGGCACATATAAAAAATTTGGATTTAATTTGTAAAAAAAAAAAAAAGTTTGGGTACTGAAATTGCAATTATTTGTTTTTATTTTTAGTATTTTTTACTGTTTTTAACGGCAAATCTGATAGATCTTAACAGCATGGAGTTTTTCGCACAAGGTTTCAAATAAGGAGTTTTTTGCTATTTCTAATAGGTAGGGGATATTCGCAATTGGAAACATTTTTAGGGGGGTTTTCTGCTATTAATTCGGGTTATTCTGTATATCAACATCAAAAGTGGGTATGTGTGATATCAATACACCAACTTGTGGAGGAGAGTTAGAATAGGAGATTATAAAAATATTTCCTTCGAGCATATATCCTTGTCTATTTAGGAATTAATATTTTTCCTCTTTCTTTCTTTCTTTTCCTTCTATAGATTTTACTCCTATATATTGGATTGATTATAAAATAAATCATTCAGCCTAAATTTCAAGTTGTTGGAATGCTGAAGGTAAAATTTTTATGTCATATGAGTTCCATGATATGCTTTTGCCTTCTGGAACTTGCAGTTAACTTTTGCAGTTTTGAACATTTTAGGATGGACTAAGTCACATGCTAAAAGGTCCTGGTAAATACTTTATTGAATAAATTTAGAGAAAAACTACCTTTTTGCACTATGAAAATTCTTGGTCTTATTTGCCGTCAGTATGTCGCCAACCTAATTTTTCCAATTTGTTAGTTCTTTGTCAATGCTATGTAGAGTTAATTACAATGTTCTGGTTGATGAAAAATCAAGGGTTTTCTGTGATTCTGTATTTCATGTAACGCTGGTTTTATAACTTCCATTGTGGTGGAAGGCTAGGGTTTGGACTTGTGTTTTGCTAATATGATAATAAAATTCGCAGCCATCCTTATAGATTTTCCATTCACACACTCTCTAATGATGTTGGGGCTGTACGAGATGCTACTTTTGAGTTTTTAAGAACGGAGTGACGTGTGAAAGGGAAATAATAAAGTTTTTAACAAATAGAAATGGGAGAACTGTTTAATGGAAATCGTGATTCTCTAAACCATACAACATGATGCATTTTGTTTTATCTGTGAGAATACTATTGATCTATTCATTTGCCTTGTCATTGTGCTTTAGGTTCAGAATGCTGATGATAATATTTATCCTGGAAATGTGGTACCTACTCTGGTATTCATACTTCAGGAAAAGGGCATTATTGTCCTAAATAATGAGCAAGGCTTTTCTGCTGAGAACATCAGAGCACTCTGCGATGTTGGAAATTCAACAAAGAAATCACACGTGGGCTATATTGGAAAGAAAGGCATTGGCTTCAAATCCGTGTTCCGGGTATGATCCCTTGCGTCTTTTTACCTGCTAATTTTTTTTTTTTTTTTGTTGTTGTTGTTGTTATTATTTCATTTTTTGGCACATAATGTCTTCCTTTTAATGGAAGAGAAGTTTTTAGAAATAAACTGAAAGGGACATGGTAGTCCAGAAAATAACATTTAAAGATGTAATGGAATCAAAGGTATAAACATGGAACTCAGTATTACGGCTCGCAAACATAGTGATTACTTAGTTTTTCTTTTGTAGTGCTATTTTGTTAGTGATGGTTCTCGTTTTTACTTTATGAAGGTGAGGTTCACTGGTGCTTGTGTAATTTCATGACTTTCCTTGACTTTAGAAGTTGTATAACTGCCCTTCTACAAGTTGGTTTGATGTATAACTGCCCTTTTACAAGTTGGTTTGATAATAGACATTTCTTCTTCCCTTGCATAATTACGATATAAATTACTACGAGAAAGTATTTATTTAGACTTCAAGCAACATTGGAGGATTAGTCCGACTGAGTGGATGATCAGCTTTCTCTGAATTGTTTTCGTTTCCTTATCTGGTGCAGGTAACGGATGCTCCAGAAATTCATTCTGGTGGATTTCACATTAAGTTTGACATAACTGAGGGACAGATTGGTTTTATTTTGCCAACAGTTGTTCCACCGTGTAATACTGACTTGTATGCCAGGCTTGTGTCTGGTGATGCCGATCAAATCAATATTCACCTTTGGAACACATGTATTGTGCTACCTTTCCAGTCAAAGTCGCTAGAAGTGTGTTCCATGAATAACATTATATCAATGTTTTCTGATCTTCATCCATCTTTGCTACTATTTCTACGTCGTCTTCAATGTATAAAGTTTAAAAACGTGCTTGATGATACACTCACTGTTATGAAAAAAGAAGAAGTCGGTAATGGCATTGTTAAGGTTTCTGTTGGGGAGGAGAAAATGACATTTTTTGTTGTATCACAAAAACTGCAGGCTGATGTTATTAGACCAGATGTGCGAACAACAGAAATTTCCATAGCATTTACGCTGCAAGAGACAGAAAATGGAGATTATATCCCACATCTAGACCAACAGCCTGTTTTTGCGTTTCTTCCTCTACGAACATATGGGTTTAAGTTTATTCTCCAAGGCGATTTTGTGTTGCCTTCATCCAGAGAAGAGGTTGATGGGGATAGTCCATGGAATCAGTGGTTAATATCAGAGTTCCCTGGCTTGTTTGTCGGTGCAGAGAGATCTTTTTGTGAGCTTCCTTGTTTTAGAGGGAGTCCAGGAAAGGCTGTTTCTGCTTTTATGAACTTTGTTCCTCTTCTAGGTGATGTGCACGGATTCTTCTCTAGCCTTCCCCGAATGATTATTTCTAAATTACGGGTGTCGAACTGCCTTATTTTGGAAGGCGACGAGAATGTATGGGTACCTCCATGCAAGGTTCTAAGAAATTGGAGTCAACAAGATCGTGCTCTTTTACCTGATAGCTTGCTTCGAGAACACCTTGGCCTTGGATTCTTGGATAAGGATACAATTCTATCAGATTCATTAGCAAGGGCTCTTGGTGTGGAGGAGTATGGTCCCAAAGTTCTACTTCGCATTATGTCTACCTTGTGTTGTTCCAAGAATGGTATAAAATCTATGGGTTTGATTTGGCTGTCTTCTTGGCTCAATGCCATTTATGTCATTTCATCTCATTCTTCTGGGAAAACTTCCCTAAACTCTGGTGCTGGATTAGATCTCTTAGTTAATCTGAGGAAATGTCCGTTTATTCCTCTTTCAGACGGTACATATAGCTCAGTGGATGAAGGTACAATATGGCTACATTCTGATGCCTTGAGCACCAGGGTCATTGATCATTATAGTGAAGAAACCTTTCCAATTTTGTACGCAAAACTTCGAACTGTGAGTCCTTCTCTTCTTTCTGCAGCAGCTGCAGTTGAAACCTCATGTTTTGACACATTTAGCATGGAGAATGTTACTAGGATGCTCTACAGAGTTGGTGTCCAAAGGTTATCAGCACATGATATTGTAAAGGTGCATATCCTACCCGCTATCTCTGGTGACAGAGATACATGGGTGGAGGATTTGATGACAGAGTATCTTTCTTTTGTGATGTGTCATCTGCAATCAAGTTGCCCCAACTGCTGTACAGAACGGGCAAGCATCATGTCAGAGTTATGCAGTAAAGTTCCAATTTTAACAAATTATGGATACAAATGCCCTATTGAAGTCCCAATCCATTTCAGCAAAGATTTTGGGAATACCATTGACTTGAATAAGTTGTTAAGTGGCACGGATGTCAAATGGCATGAAGTTGACTCTATCTATTTGAACCATCCAGTCACAAAATCTGTATCTGGTGGAATGCTGAAGTGGAGGTGTTTTTTCAAAGACTTGGGCATTACCGATTTTGTGCATATTGTTCAAATAGAGAAGAACGTTGTTAATGTATCTGAAGATACAGGTAAGGTGTTGGATGGAGGCGTGTTATCTACAGGACCAGTTGTCATAGATTGGGAATCTGAAGAGTTGGTTCATTTACTAGCACAACTGTCGTCAAAGGGTGACCGAGAGAAGTGCAGCTACCTCTTGGAGATACTTAACACGCTGTGGGATACTTGCTTCAGTGATAAGGTCACTGGCTACTGCTGTGATGTTTCTGGTGAAAGAAAACCTTTCAAGTCCTCACTGATCAGTATGCTTCATAATTTTCGCTGGATCAATTCAAGTATTGATAATGAGCTTCAATACCCCAAAGATGTCTTTCAGGATTGTGAAGCGGTGCGCTTAATTCTGGGTGCTAGTGCTCCTTATGCTGTACCAAAGGTTAGTTTTGATCATTAAATGCTGTTGTTTTCCTTTCATGTTGGCCAAAAAGTTCTTTCCCATCTTTTGTGTTCTGTATTCATAGCTGAAGAGCACATATTGGTGCTGCTATTCTTTATTTTTTCTCCTTTGTTTCATTGACAGCTCAGATTCAATTTTGTATTGCAATACCCTCTAACCTGAGCAGTGTGCAAAGTGTTGTCAAATATTCAACTATTTGGTATTTATAACATCCGTTAATCTGGATTTAGATCTCTAAAATTACTTGTAACTGAGGAAGTAAATTGAAGAGAAAGGAGTTGTTGCCGCCTTTCTAAGGGAAAATCATTAAAGTTTTCTTGTCATGCCCTCCTATGATTATGCCCCACATTGACACGCATTTTACATCTTTAATCACTCACTTTTGTGTTATATGTTAGGTCTTTTTATGACAAAGATGAGTACCAACATGAACTTTGATTAATGAACTGAAGTATATATTACTATGTCTTCGCTCTCTCCAAACAATCTAAAAACTCTTCTATATGGTTTCATAGTGCATTTTTATGTAGAATTGCCTAGATTATGTTATTTATTTGCAATCTCCTAAAGTGTTCCACCTCATCAAAAAATGTCATGGTGATGCTTTTATCGCAAGTCCTTTGTCCTTATCTTGCATCATCAGCTAAAGTGTAACTAAAGGATGCCTTGTTATGTATAACTGTTCATTAGCTGTTAATTGAGTTTACTCTGGTAGTCTTATATGATCGAGAAATAATCAACTTGATTTCAGTTAGAATGTGAAAGTTAGAATAATAGATTATGGAAATATTTCCATCTAGATTATATCCTAGTCTAGCTAAGATTAATACTTTTTTACTTTTAGGATTTCTTTCCAGACTTTCCTTTTTCCATTTTCCTTCTTCCTTCTATAGGTAGGACTAATCTTGTATAAGTAACCCTTGAATTTGATAAATAATATAAGTAATTCAGCCAAAAATCAAAGTGTTTCTAACAAAAAGACAAAATCAATTGTCTATGGGACCACATAAGGTGTAACAAACTATGACAGATTATAAAAAACCTAAGAAGCAAGAAAAACAGCGAGAAACAGAGAAGCAGGAAAGACCTGATCCTATTCTTCAATCTATATTTTATTTCTTGATGAAAACTAGAGCCAGAAAAATGAAAACTGAAGTGCTGCAGTGAATATAGCTGCGAGTACAGAATGCAATATATATAGAGAAATTCTCCTAAAGTTTCTCAACTAATCAAACTGAAAGAATCAATGTGCTCCTGAACTTATTAAACAAACGAAGACCAAATAACAAACTCCTAAATAAACTGAAGACTGAAACAACTTACAAATAAAATAAAGATTGACTTAAACAATTTCTAAACTAGAATATAATAGCAGCAAGTTTCACTAATTTGTAACACTCTCCCTTAGTGCAAACTTGCTATCAACAACACCAATAGCTCCCCAAAACCCTTCAAATTTAGCTTTGGCAAGTGCTTTAGTAAATATATCAGCAATTTGGTCTCCCATTCGTATTTTCTGCAGCTGAAAATACTGGATTTCCAGCAAGCTTAATTGCACTTTCATTGTCACATTTAATGGGAACTGGATAGGCCAAAGCAGAAAACATTTCTTGAATAAGCCTCTTAAGCCAAATACACTCGTGAGTGCTGTTACATATTTAGCTTCACAACTAGAAAGAGTAAAGAGTTATGGAGAGGAAAACTCTATTTTCTCATATATTAAACAACAGGAAAAGCTACATTATATAGGAGAAGCATGATGACATTTTTGTCATTGAATCTCCATAATTCTAGTAATAATCAATCCCTCTAATTAAGGGATACATGGACAGAAATAAAACCAAATTAAAAAAGGAAATAGAATCATCATCATCTCTTTATTTAAAACAAGGAAAGAAATAAGAAAATAAGAAACTGATCCCTAAACTTTGGGCACTAATTTTGGAATTCCACACTCCCCCTCAAGCTGGTGAATAGATGTCAATCATTCCCAGCTTGGAAGTCAATTCTTCAAACTTTACTCTGGGAAGGGCTTTCGTTAGGATATCAGCCACTTGAAGATGTGTAGGAGTATAAATCAAGTTCAGTATCCCTTCTTCAGCCTTTTCTTTAATGAAATGGCGGTCTAGCTCCACATGCTTAGTCCTGTCATGATGAACAGGATTTTTAGCAATGCTGATTGCGGCCAAATTGTCACAGAACACCTTCATTGACTCTTCTGTTGGAAGTCTTAATTCATCAAGCAATCTTCTCAGCCATATTCCCTCACATATACTTTGAGCTAAAGCCCTATACTCTGCCTCAGCACTACTTCTTGCAACAACGGATTGTTTCTTGCTACGCCAAGTTACCAAGTTTCCCCATACAAAGGTGCAATATCCAGTAGTTGATCTTCGGTCTGTAATAGATCCTGCCCAATCTGCATCAGAGTAGACTTCAATTTTCTTAGTTGTTCCCTTTCGAAAGAATAGTCCTTTACCCGGAGTCATTTTCAAGTATCGAAGGATCCGATAAACTGCTTCGAGATGCTCTTCATTAGGCTTGTTCATGAATTGACTTACAACACTTACTGGAAAGCCTATGTCTGGCCTTGTGTGAGAGAGATAAATGAGTTTTCCTACTAGCCGTTGATATCTTCCAGTGTCAACAGGAGGACTATCTTCTTTAAAACCCATTTTATAATTTGATTCCATCGGAGTGTCTGCAGGCTTGCATCCTAACATTCCAGTTTCTTTTAGTAGGTCCAAGATGTACTTGCGTTGTGAAACCACAATACCTTTATTCGAACGAGCAACCTCCATGCCTAGGAAGTATTTTAGATTTCCTAGGTCTTTGATTTCAAATTCTTTAGCAAGCACTTCCTTTAAGCAATTCATTTCTTGATTATAATCTCCTGTCACAATGATGTCGTCAACATAAACAATGAGAATAGCAATTTTTCCATTAGGAGAGAATTTTGTGAACAGGGTATGATCAGCTTGCCCCTGAGTGTATCCATGCTTCTTGATTACCTTTGTAAATCTGTCAAACCACGCTCTAGGAGATTGCTTAAGTCCATACAAAGACTTTCGGAGCTTGCAGACTTTGTTAACATTGTTTTTTGTTTCAAAGCCAGGTGGAATTTCCATGTACACATCTTCTTCCAAATCACCATTAAGAAAGGCATTTTTGACGTCTAATTGATGAAGGGGCCAATCTTGATTAGCGGCTAAGGATAACAAAACCCGAACAGTATTAAGCTTGGCAACAGGAGCAAAGGTCTCTTGGTAGTCTATGCCGTAGGTCCGAGTAAATCCTTTAGCAACAAGCCTTGCTTTGTAGCGATTTACACTTCCATCTGGTTTATACTTGATAGTGAAAATCCACTTGCATCCTACTGGTCGTTTTCCTTTTGGTAAATCTGAGAGTTCCCAAGTACCATTCTTTTGAAGAGCACTAATCTTCTCTCCAATGGCTGCCCTCCATTCTGATTTTCTTAGAGCATCATGAATACGCTGTGAAATTTCTACATTGGATAGATTAGTAACAAATGCCCGATATTCTGATGATAAACAATCATAGGAAACGAAATTGTAGATTGGATGTTGAGTACATGATCTCACACCTTTCCTCAATGCAATTGGAACATCAAGATCATTATTGGTAGTAATATCAGTTTGAATTTCATGAATAGTGTTACCTGGACTATCTGGCTGCGGATTGGATTCAAGGTTTTGCTCAGGAAGTGTGCAATCCTCTATCTCCTCTTCTGCCCTCTTTCTCCTTGAATAAACATGTAGCTTATTATTAACTGTATGTTGAGTTTGAATTGGAGTGATAGGGTCTTGGGTGTTGGGCAAAGCTGCTTGAGTTATGGTGGTGTTTGGCTCGATTTCTGGTTGAATAGATGTGTTGGACTCGATTTCTGGTGGGATGAAGGTGTCAAGCCAAAAATTACATTCTTGTATAGTGGAATTCTCCCCCTGAATGTGAGTTTTTGGGTAATATGATTGATTTTCAAAAAATGTTACATCCATGGATGTATAGAATTTTCTAGTGATAGGCGAGTAGCATTTGTAGCCTTTTTTAGTAGGAGAGTAGCCAAGAAAGAGACATTTGATGGCCTTTGGGTCAAGTTTGCTTCGGTGTTGATTATGAATGTGCACAAATGCCGTACATCCAAAAACTTTTAATGGCAGGGATGAGATAATTCGGGTGTCTGGGTAGGAGTGGACAAGAGTTTGACAAGGTGTTTTGAATTTGAGAACCCTTGATGGCATTCTGTTAATGAGATATGTGGCCATGAAGACTGCCTCTCCCCAAAAATGTTTAGGGACATTTGTAGTGAACATAATAGATCTGGCCACTTCAAGAAGATGTCTATTTTTTCTTTCTACCACTCCGTTTTGTTGGGGTGTGTCAGTAAATAAGCTCTGATGCACTATTCCTTAACTTATTAAGTACTCACCAAGAATGGAATTGAAATAATCTTTGGGATTATCAGATCTAAACACCTTTATTTTTGTCTGAAATTGTGTTTGGATCATGTTGTTGAAATTTTTTGAATATAGGGCCAGCTTCAGATTTCTCTTTCATCAAGTATATCCAAGTTACCCTAGAATGATCATCAACAAATGACACAAACCACCGAGCTCTTGAGATATTTTTTACATTAGATGGTCCCCAAATGTCACTGTGAATGATTGCAAAAGGGTGCGATGTTTTGTACCCACGGATTGGATAAGAGCTTCTCACATGTTTGGATAATTGACACACTTCACATTGGAAAAACTCAGTATTGGTATTATTGAATAATGCAGGAAACAACTTTTTCAAATATTGAAAGTTGGGATGACCTAATCTATAGTGCCACAACAAAATAGCACTATTGTTATTGGACGGATTTGAAAAAATAGGAAATGACACACTACTTGCAGCTTGAGCTTGTTCTTTAGGATTCCTAGGGCCTTCAAGGAGATAGAAACCGTCGCGTTCCTTAGCATTGCCAATCATCCTCCCCGATTCGAAGTCCTGAAATTCACAATGAGTTGGGAAAAATTTAGCAACACAATATAAATCCTTGGTAAGTTTACTAATGGACATCAAATTGCACGTCAAATTGGGAACCAAGAGAACAGAATTTGGATTTAGGTTATCTGTGATGGCAGCAGATCCTATTCCAGCCACTTTAGATGACGATCCATCAGCAATTCTAACCATAAAATTTCCAGAACTTGGGCTATAGGTGCAAAATAAATTAGCATTACCGGTCATATGATCTGATGCACCGGAGTCTACAATCCAGGGGCTGTTTTTCTCCATTTGAGTACTAAAAGCCACTGGGAAGTTACCTTTTTGAGCAACTGATCCAGTGCTTGTGGAATCAATTGGAGAAGAGGATTGTGATTGTTGAATGATTAGTTTTTTGAAGTAGTTCAATTTGCTCTTTGCTGAATAGAGTGGTTTGGAGTGCAGATTGCTCCTCTCCAGTGGACATGAGGCCACGACTTTCCGTAGAAGTTTTTGGTTTCCAATCTATTGGCTTTCCGTGCAACTTCCAGCAGCCATCTTTCTTGTGTCCAGGTCTTCTGCAGTAGTCACACCATGGTCTTTCTCCTCTGTTTGGTCGATTATTGTCAGAAGAAAGATTAGTTCCGCGGGCAGCAAGGGTAGAACCTTCATTCAAGGTTGAGAGGACTGGATTTTCCATCATAATCTTCTTTCTACTTTCTTCTCTTCTAACCTCAGAAAAGGCTTCTCTGATTGAAGGAAGAGGTTCACTCCCAAGGATTCTCCCCCTTACTTCATCCAGATTTTTATTAAGACCAAACAAAAATTTAAAGATTCTTTCTTTCTCGACAATCTTCTTGTACTTAAGATTACATTCTGGATAGCCAAGTTTAGCATCATCAAAGAGATCTAGTTGCTGCCAGTACCTATTTAGGGTATTGAAATATTGAGTGACGGTAAGTTCTCCTTGTCGGAGATCGTTTAGAATACCCTTTACCTCAAATAATTCTGAAGTATTTTCGTTGTCAGAATAGGTTTCTTTTGCAGCATCCCAAATTTCTTTGGCTGTCTTGTAGTACATGAAGTCCTCTCCAATTTCTTTGGTCATGGAATTGATTAACCACGACATCACCATGCTATTTTCAGATTTCCAAACTTTGTGTTTTGAATCCGTTGTTGGTGGAGCAATAGCTGCCCCGGTGAGGTAGTCGTCCTTCCCCTTTCCACAGATGAACAACATAACTGAATGAGACCATTGTAGGTAGTTCTTTTCACTTAACTTATGCCCAGTAACAGGCATAATCAGACTCTCTTGTCCGCCATTGATGTTGGAAGAGGTGACCTCTTGATTAGAGGTCATATCAAAGGCAGATGTTGTATCTGTGGTGGCCATTCCGTATTTCACCATTCAGATTGAGGTAGGTACAGATTAGGCTCTGATACCATAAAGAATTATAGAGAGGAAAACTCTATTTTCTCATATATTAAACAACAGGAAAAGCTACATTATATAGGAGAAGCATGACGACATTTTTGTCATTGAATCTACATAATTCTAGTAATAATCAATCCCTCTAATTAAGGGATACAAGTACAGAAATATAACCATTTTAAAAAGGAAATAGAATCATCATCATCTCTTTATTTAAAACAAGAAAAGAAATAAGAAAATAAGAAACTGATCCCTAAACTTTGGGCACTAATTTTGGAATTCCACAAAGAGCAATTGAGGTTTGCTTTTTACTGTACCATGAAATTACTGCTGAGCCTGTATTAAAACAGTAACCAGTTGTGGAGCGTCTATCATTAACATCACCAGCCCAATCCGCATCAACAAAACCCGTCAAAAGGAATGGTATATACTGCTTATACCATAACCCATAATTTATAGTGCTTTTCATGTAGCGAAGAATCCTCTTTGCTGCAATTAAATGACCATCACGTGGTTTGTCCATAAACTGAGAAATGACTTGTATAAATTATGCAATGTCAGGCCTTGTGATAGTAAAATAGAATAAACGACCAACAAGCTGTCAAAAAGGTGTTGCATATTCCAGTAATTTCCCTTCATCTTTAGCTAACTTCAAACAAGGTTCCATAAGGAGTGGTCATTGCCTTTGACTCCCCCATACAAAAATAACTTTTATTAACTTGCTGCATATACCTTTTGAGAGACGAAATATCCATTTGACTTTTTAACCTCCAGGCTAAGAAAATAGCTACCTTTACCTAAACTCTTCATTTCAAACGAGTATACGAGGCATCTCGAAAACAGTTTATTTCAACATTGTTATCTCCAGTAATGATCATATCATCCACATAAAGAAGAATGATGCACATTGCAGATGTTTTTCTAATAAATAAGCTAGGATCTGCATTAGTAGACTTAAACTCAGGAAAATCAAGATATTGAGCAATCTTACCAAACCAAGCACGTGGAGCTTGCTTGAGGCCATACAAGGCCTTTTTGAGCCGGCACACATGATCAACTTTCTTCTTCAACTTGTAAACCATTTACAAGTAACCAAATCAGCGTTCTTTGGCTTTGGAACAAGCTCCCAAGTGCCGTTCTTGTATAAAGCTGACATCTCTTGCATTGCCTCTTCCCATTCAGAAACACCTTTATCTTCGTTGCAAGACATCGTTTCACGGGTTGCCTTTCTTCTTAGCACAGAAAGGGACACCGTGCGGAAGTAGTCTGCTCCGCTAGACTACCTTCCGCCTTTTCTCGGGACGAAAGAGATTTTGATTGCAAATATTAGAAAGCTTGAAACACAATTGAAATGAAATTGATCATTGATTACTGAAAGCGAGAAATTACAATTGGAAAGCAGGAAATTACAAATGGCTAGTGCAGGGGGCGAACACTAGAAAGCTTGAAAGTTTTGTTTGAAAGACTATTACCCCCTATAATAGATAAAACAAAAAAACCTAAGTACCGCGAGTAGACGTCTTCTTGCCGAAGAATCATACTAAAATTTATCTATTTTCTATCTATTTTAGAAATGGAAATTACAACTCGAAATGGACTAATATTTACAATGTGCGGCCGAAGTTGGGGCAAACTGCGGCTGCGATAGGGTCACGGGGCTTAATGAAGCTGCGGTCCGTGACACTCTCCCCCATTTGTTTTGGCGACGTCCTCGGAGCCATCGATAAATGATATACTTCAATAAACTGTTTGAAGGCTTCAAGGTCTTTCGCTTGCCCGATTATTCACTCGCTGTTGCATCCGCTCCATTTGACCAAGTACTCCTGAAGATATTTCTTTGATACTTGAGTAGTTTGCTGGCCAAGAATCTCTTCAGCAACATTCTTTTCGGATCTTTTCAATTTAATCCCATGTTGCTTTAGATCTGCAGACTGCTTGTACCATTTCTGAGTGATGTCCACAGTATGAGGAAGTAACGGTTGCTGGCCAATACTGATCTCAAAAGGACTCTTTTTGGGAGAAGAGCTCTTCTGGGCAGTGAAATGCATCTGAGCCGCATCCAGAAGCTTTACCCAAATTTTCTGTGAAACAGAGATAAAGTGCTGAAGAGAATCCTTCAGCTCGGAATTGAAGCGTTCTGTCTGTCCCTCAGATTGTGGGTGAAAACTTGAACTTGTGCTCAAAGTTGAACCAAGAAGTTTGAACAACTCGGTCCAAAGTATGCCAATGAATCGAGAATTTCGATTAATGACAATATCCTTAGGCAGTCCCCAGTATTTGACATTAAGTTTGGAGAAGAGTTGAGCTGTCTCTTCGGCTGATGTATACTTGGACGCTGTAGTGAAAGTTGCATGTTTAGATAAGCGGTCTCTTTCAACCGTTGGCAATCCACGACCGTAGTCCATCGATACACTCTCGACTGGTCTGTTCGGGATGGAAAGAGGCTCCAGTAAGCCTGCCTTGTTCTGATGACCCGCTATACCTTGCTGACAACCAAGACAAGTCTTCACATAACTTGCATTGTCGTCCTGCCTTTGAGGCCTGTAGTATGCACGTTTCAGTAGTGCATAAGTACGCTCCACGATAGTCCCACTTCCACACATTTCTCCCAGTTGTTTCCGAAGCTCTTCAAGCTCTGGCTGAGACTTACGGTATAGTGCCCTAGTGGGAGGTTTGGTACCCGAAACACATTCGGTCTTACGATCAATTGCCTTCATCAGTGGCAATCCCCTTGGTAACTCATCCGGCATGATGCCCTCGGATTTCTTGATAAACCTTCTAGCAGGTTTCGGGACAGAGCTAGTCGCCTCTTCGATCTCCTCTGTTCGAAGGGTGCACAAAAATGAGGGTTCATTCCTCCTGAAACCCTTACTGAATGGCATGGCTGAGATACTCTTCCCGTTTGTTTTCCCAGCTTGTGTGGGAATGATGAATGGCTTACTACCCATCATCATTAACGAATCAGCATACGGCAACACTACTGTCTTAGTGTCCCGAAGAAATTCCAATCCCAGAATGAGCTTGAAATCATCCATCTGAACTGTCGACAAGTTTGTCCTCCCTTCAAAAGGACCTATCTTGATCGACACAGATTTTGCTACTCCCGCTATTGGTTGAGCAGCGGAGTTGATCGCTTTGACCTTCCCCTTACCTCTTTCCAGAACAAGTCCGAGTCGCTGCACTTCGGAACTTGCGAGGTAGTTGTGGGTAGCACCAGTGTCTACCATAGCCCTGATTGGCTTTCCATTGATCCTCACATCAATGTACATTAAACTTTTCACCCTGCAGGTGCGAGCCTTCGATTCTTCAATCTTCGGCTCTTTCGAGGGATCTCCATCCCTTTTAGTTGCTCGGTGCGATAGTGTATTGCACCAATGCGAGAATGCACCAATTACATCCTCATCCCCTTCGGATTCGGTCTCATCATGACAGCTAGCTTGTGGGGTATTTTGCTTTGAACTCGAGCCACCACTTGCTAGTTGACAGTATGCATTTACCATCCGTTTCTGAGGACACTCCGCCACCCGGTGGGGTCCTTCGCATAAAAAGCACTTCAGTTTCGGAGCGACATCAGATCTGCCCTCCGTTGCTTTTCCTTTGTTCCAGTTGCTATTACTGGCACCGTTGTAGTTTCTCTGCGAGTTACTCTGACGGGTGCCTTCATAGGCTCCTCCCCCGTTCTGAGAGTAACGCTCTCCCCCATTTGAGTTCGAGCTAGATCTGTAAGGTCTGTTTCCACCTCTAACAGATTGACTATTTCCCGAAGGTCGATCCTCTCTCGATTCCGGTTGATAGTCGCTTAAGCATTCGGCAGCTCCCATAGCCGTGCTCAAATCAGTGACCTTCTGTCTCTGAAGTTCCGTGCGTGTCCACGGTTCCAACCCTTCCATGAAGGTGAATAGCTTATCCTTTTCCGACATATCTCGAATATTCAGCATATGTCCTGAAAAGGCTTTCACATACTCCCTGATGGAGCTCGTGTGTTTCAGTTCTCGTAAGGCCCGACGTGCCTCGTATTCCACATTCTCTGGGAAGAATTGAGATCTGATTGCTTCCTTGAGAAGATCCCAAGAATCTATTCGGACCCTGTTGGCCTGAATATCAGCATACTTCGTTCGCCACCAAAGCTTTGCATCTCCACTCAGATACATGGTAGCTGTAGTAACCTTTCTCGCTTCGTCTTGGATCGAAGCCGCAAGAAAGTATTGTTCCATATCGAACAAGAAGTTCTCAACTTCTTTAGCATCGCGTGCTCCTCCGTACGCACACGGTTCTGGAATTCTGAGTCTATGAACAGGCTCATGTGCGGTGGCTTGTCCGTTGCCAACCGCGCGTTGAAGCACTAGCAATTGAGCTCTCAACGCTTCGATCTCATCCTGCAGATCAGGTATGAATTCAGCAGCTTCAGTCATTGCTGCGTTAGCCCTCTGGCTTTCATCCAGTTGGATGCGTAATTCCCGAATTTCCGTCTCGGCCACCTCGACCTTCTCCTCGAGGCCATCCATGGCACAACCCAACCGAGTATTCACCATCTCGAGCGCATCCATGCGCTGTTTCGTAGTCAACTTTGGAGGATCCACCACCTCCGTGGTGTTCGATCCAATTGGATCCATAGCTTTCTTATCGAGGGTCTTGAGCCGCAGCTCTGATACCAACTGTCACGGGGTGCCTTTCTTCTTAGCACAGAAAGGGACACCGTGCGGCAGTAGTCTGCTCCGCTAGACTACCTTCCGCCTTTTCTCGGGACGAAAGAGATTTTGATTGCAAAATATTAGAAAGCTTGAAACACAATTGAAATGAAATTGATCATTGATTACTGAAAGCGAGAAATTACAATTGGAAAGCAGGAAATTACAAATGGCTAGTGCAGGGGGCGAACACTAGAAAGCTTGAAAGTTTTGTTTGAAAGACTATTACCCCCTATAATAGATAAAACAAAAAAACCTAAGTACCGGGAGTAGACGTCTTCTTGCCGAAGAATCATACTAAAATTTATCTATTTTCTATCTATTTTAGAAATGGAAATTACAACTCGAAATGGACTAATATTTACAATGTGCGGCCGAAGTTGGGGCAAACTGCGGCTGCGATAGGGTCACGGGGCTCAAGTGAAGCTGCGGTCCGTGACACATCGGCTCATTTCCACATGAATCTCCCATCAGAAAACATGACAAAACAGAGCAATGATTTAACTGAATTTCATAATTAGCTAGATGATCAAGTTGCTTTCTTTGTCTAGAAGACCTTCGAATTACAGTCCCAATAGTCTGTCTTGCTGAATATTTTCTATAGATGGAATAGTATTGCTCCCCCTTTCACTAGTTGCAACATCACTAAAGAAGGGCACAAGATCAGTGCTACTGTCCTTGTTAGCAACTTGATGCGATGACACTTCATCAAATACTGCATCATGAGAAACAATAACATTCTTTGTTTCTGGATCCATACATCTCCATCCTTTCCTACGAGTATCATAAGCAACAAAAATACAATGCCTTGCCCTTGGATCAAGTTTAGTCCGATTATTTTTCGGTATATGGACATAATAAACTGAACCAAAAACTGAAAATAACATACATTCTGTTTGTAATGGTATAATACTTCAAAAGGAAATGATTGTCCTTGGTCAAGGAGGCAAGCGATTTATGACATGAAGACAGATTGATTAGCTGCTACCCACAACTCCCTTGCAAGATTCTTTGCATGCAACCATGACAAGTCTATAGCCGTTAGATATGTCAACTTGCGGTAAGTAACCCAATTTTGTTGTGGAGTTTCTAGACAAGTCATTTAACGTCGAATCCCATGCTCTCTGCAATATTCAAGGAATTCATTGGACGTGTATTTCCCTGCAATTATCGGTGTATAAACACTTAATTGGCAGCTCAAATTACTTCTCCACCTGCTCTTTAAACTTAATATATTTGGAGAGAGCTTCACTTTTGTGTACCAAGAAATATACTCAAGTGAATCGAGAGAAGTCGTCCACAATAACCATCACATAACGAAAACAAGCAAAATTGGGTATTTTTGTTGGCTCCATGAGATTTGAATGAACCAGTTGTAGTGTGGTAGAGGCTCCATTCTTTGAATTTGGGAAAGGAAGACGATGTAATTTTCCATATTGGCAACTAGCACAAACTACATGATGATGAATTCTTTAAAGAGAACTCCATCGAAAAGTTTCTTTGTGGAAAGTTTTTGCAGCAATTGATAACCAACAAGGTCTAACTGAGCATGCAAGTGCCGCACTTGCATTTTGGCCTGTCTTTTCAACATATGCATCACTTTCAAACAGTAAAGCAATATGTTTTACATTTGAAAGAATCCGTACATTATTTTGGCAAAAAAGAACGTATCTTCCAAAATCAACTAACTGAAAGACCAAGGTGAGATTCTTCTTTAAACCTGAATCATGATAAACATTTTTTAGAGAAATACCATCAGAATTTGAAATATCAGTGCTGACATTGAGATACCTTCTTTAACTATAGATGTAATAAATTATCACATGTCACAGTGACTCTTTTTCCACAATGCGGATAAACATCATAAAGCAACGAAGCATTTCCAGTTGCATTATGAGAGCAGCCAGAATCAATGATCAAATCCTTATTGTAGTCTGTGGAAACATTAACACAAGTATCTATATCGGTTTGGTGCACTTCGGAAGTCATGTTAGCCAGTTGATTAATAGCTTCAATGGATAAGCATTGTTCCCATTTGGGCTGTTCTGCCATCCCATAATCTTTGTTATCCAGGAATAGATTGCCAGATAAGTTACCTTCCCAGCATGGTGAGATATTGTAACTGGTGCATGATAGCTTGACCTTGATAAATTGATTGTTTTTTGCAAAGGTATGATATAATTTCTGAGCAAATGTCCCGTGAGTAGATTTTGGAAACATATAAGCTTCATCGAGAAATGCAATTATTCCACCAGTTTTCTTCTCAATCAGATCGAGCACATCTTGATTATCAACAAATGTAGCTCTAGTTCATTTTCTTTTTCATGCTCTTCTGGTTCCAACTTAAAAACATGGTTCCAACTTAAAAACATACTGGTTAAAATGTTCTTGCTTTTTTTTATTGGTGAAATTGATACAGAACAGCTCAAAACTGTTGTGCTTATAACTTTCATACCCATAGATATCAAGAATTTCGATTATTGTCTTTGAGTTTGGATCCTCTCCAATGGAGGTACTTATTTTCTCCACTACCTAGTCAAACAGCCAATGTATCACTACTCTGGATCAAGAGTCCAAGTAATTTTCTCAGGAGTCACCATCACGCGCTTAATAAGTGCATCTTCCAGGCTCTTGGGATCACACTTGAGCAATTCAGCAGTATTATTAAGATGAAATCCAGAGTTTTCATCCTTAATCACAGAAGAATCGATCTTGCTATTAAAAACAATATTATAACACACCCTGATGACTCTAAGCAATGGTTCACCATGAACCCTGAACTTAGTCGATGCTACAGCAATAAGAAGCAACTTCAATACTTGAAGGGTAGTGCTGTCAAGTGATAAATTATCTACACAACTGCAGACCTTGCTGAGCATATTAGTGAATAGTTGCACATTTTTAGCACCATCTAGACCAGGATTACCCTCAAGGTGATTGTACCTAATGAGCTTATGGGAGCAATATAGTGCAAGCTCCACGACTCTAATGTTCTTGGTCTCTAATGCAATTCGAAGTGGATTCAGAACAAGCTCAGTCCGAGCTACTCCTAAATTATGCCCTGCACTTTCTAAGGCTGTCATGATAGGTCCACTACTCTCGGCAGGTCAGCTAACAGATTCCACCTCCTCAGCAGCAGCTGGAGCAGCGTTTGATTGATCTGATTCCGTCTCAGATTTTTCAGCTCTAGCATCAGTTGCAGGTAAATTACTTGTCACTTCAACTGAGGATGTTGCTTGGTTGGATTCACCATAATTAGATTGCCAACTAACTTCTTTTGCACTGTCTTTAATTCCTTCATGATTGACAAGTTTAATTCCCTTCTCTTTTGTTGGACACTTCCAAACTTCAACTTGTTCATAATCGGACTGTGGCTCGATCTTGGAGTTTTCAAATGCAGTTTCCATATACAAGGAATCAACAAGTCTCGGATTTTCAACTTGTACATGCTTTTCTTTTTCTATTTTAGTATCATTGACAATAAAATCCTGAATATCTTAAATTACATCTTTTTTTAACCTCATCATCTGCTTTATGAATCTTTTTCTCTTTATTTACACTAGTACTTACAAATTGCTCATCACATGATACCAAAACAATCTTCTTATCGTACCACCTAGACACGTAGCTATTATCTCGATCTATGTAAGTGTCATCTACATCATAGTATTATGGTTGTCTTCAAAGTACATGACAAACGTCCATCTCTACCACGTTACATATAATCTCATCTTTATAGTATTTTCCTAGAATGAAATTTTGCATACCTTCATATTTTGAAATTCTTGTCCTTATGAAGCTTGATAGTAAGATGAGTATTTTTCAGTCTTCAAATTAAAAGCTTTCAATAATGTTTTGGATACCAAGTTCTCACTACTCTTATGATTTATTATCACTTTGCATACTTTGTTGTTGAGGGTGCATCGTGTTCTAAAAATTTTGTTCTGCTTCAAATATGACTCTTTTATATTTTCTCTATAAACTTTTGTAGAATCCTTAGTAATTTGTGTGTATTCAAATTTATCTTGTACTCGAGGAAATTCTCTAGCCACCTGTTGTCGTGTTTTAAGCTTGTTGAAGCAACTGGCATTCATAACAATTAAAGTCTGCAAAATTTTGTCAGCTTGTTTCTCCATGGGCTCATGATTCCTTTCCACCATTTGTGTGATGTTAGGTTTCATCAATCTCCTCGATTCGTTGTTCGAGTTTGTCGGGCCTCCATTCGTCGTCGAAGGTTCGATTGCAACCAGTACCTTCGTCGGCCATCGAATCATGACAATTTCCTTCCTCTGATACCAATTTTGGTGCGGAAGCGTATATTTATAATAAGAATTATGTAGTAATTAAGAACAATATTAGAATAACTTGATTGTTATTGAATAATAATTGATGTTATCTAAAAGGTATATAATACCTCTATATTTATAGGCAAATTATTCCCTAATTCTACTGATAATAGAAAACTAAAATAAGGAAATTAATAAAATCATAATCTAATTAGAAATCATATTCTAGTCAATAAATAAAAGAAATCATATTCTAAACAAGAAATAAGAATAAAAAGATAAAACATATTAGAACTAGAAAAGATAAATCACAATTCTAGTAGAAATCTACTAATTATGATGATGTACTACATCAGAATTTTCCTTGGATTGCCCCCCGGTTTTGGACTGCTTACCATCACCTGAATACTGCTTAGAGGAAAAATTATTTTTCCTTTGGTCCTTGGTGTAAAGAACATCCTCAACTTGAGAGAGAGACTTGCTGCTGCAGTTGGACATTTGTTTCAGTAGTGCTTCTGGATTTGAGAGCAGATTCTCCAACTCAATGATAGTAGGTTGATTTGTCCACCCTTGTATCGAAGAGATAAAGGGCATAAACTCTTTTCGTAGTCCACGAATGATATAAAAGACACAAATGAACATCATTCACAGGCCCCTCTGTATCTAATTCTGAATTATCAAAACACAAGATTTTAAGTTTCTGAAAATATTCTGAAACTGAAAGGTTACCTTGAGTCATCCCAGCAAGTTCATTCTCCAAATTACAGCCACATCGTGTTCTTTTGAGTGAACAGCCTTTCAAGTGTCTCCCACACTTTCTTTGGTGACTTCTCATCACGAACAAGCTCGATGTACTCTTTACTGATCGATGTTAGCAAAGCACATAAAGCTTTGCCACACTTCATCTTCCATTTCCACCTCAACTCAACATTCAATGGCGTATCAAAGATAAGTTCCCACAAATCCTGCCCTTGTAGATAAGCTTCCATGCATAGCTTTCAATAACTATAATTGTTACCATCAAGCTTGTCTATAGAAGCACTGCTTCCATCATTCATCTTCTCTGAGTAATACAATCAAACACTTCATAGGCAACCAAGCTCTGATACAATGTAATAAACTATGACAGATTATAAAACACCAAAGAAGTAAGAAAACAGCAGAGAAACAGAGGAGCAGGAAAGAACAGATCCTATTTTTCAATCTGTATTTTATTTTTTTGATGAAAACTAGAACCAGAAAAATGAAAACTGAAGTGTTGCAGTGTATATAGCAGTGAGTACAAAATGCAATTTATATAGAGATTCTCCTAAAGTTTCTCAACTAATCAAATTGAAAGAACCAACGTGCTCCTAAACTTATTCAGCAAACGAAGACCAAATAACAAACTCGTAAATAAACTGAAGACTGAAATAACTTACAAATAAAATAAAAATTGACTTAACAATTTCTAAACGAGAATATAATAGCAGCAAGTTTCCCTAATTTGTAACATAAGGAACAACAATTTCTCATTGCTACTTTCTTCTTTTCTTGGGATTCATGAGTTTTATTTGCTTACAGGCCAAATCCACCATTTTAGTTATTTGGAAGCCGGACTATGGCGTATTGGACTAGCCGTGTTTAAATGACTTACACTTAGAATTTGGAATTTAAAGACTAGAAAAATTTCAACAATAGTGGACGGACACATGATAAAGAAGAAAGGTATAAAAAGGATCTTTTGTACAGTTTTGGGGGTTAATTCAGTCCAAGAAGTCTTTATGAGTGTTTGTACCTAAAGCATGATTATTTGATGATTTTTGTCGAACTTCGATGAATAGGTAGGAGGGATTTTGTAGTCGACCATCTTGAATTTTGTTTTGGGACAGAGTCAAGGGATTCAAGATGAGTTGTAATTGAATTTTGGGGAATGTTTAAGAATTTTAAGTTTGTTTTGAAGTGTGTTTGTGTTCTATAATTACAGTTGATGTAATCTTTCCTGTTACTGAATGTTTCTTTATATGTTTCTTCTCTATATCCAACTCTCTCATGTCACATCCGTCAACATGTCCTATTATGGAAATGCACGTAATCCTTCAGAACTTCTAGAGTGCTGGTTTGTGGTCTTTATGTAAGTTGACGTAGTGACTGTTTTTTTTCTTTTTGCGCAAAAATAGGTGAGTGAAAAGATGCTACGTGATATAGAGTTCAAAACTCAAGTGATGTTAGATGACATGTTATCCGTTCTAAAAGTGTGGAGAAGATCTGCATCGCCATTCAAGGCCAGGTAGTTATATATATA